>MJUU01063986.1:82612-105239 GCA_002080025.1 Modiolus philippinarum
TTTTTTGTCTACAGTACAAAGAAGTCATTAGTCTTGAGTACCGATATGTTGCGTTAAATCATAAATTTTTTACCCTGAACCGACACGACAATATATATTATCATCGGCTAAAGAGCTAACATAGTGAGTTAGGCTGCAAGTAGAAATCTATTATACGGTGAGGCGAAGCCGCACCGTATAATAGATTTCTACTTGTAGCCAAGCTCGCAATGTTAGCTTTTTAACCGATGATATTTTTTTGTCTTCTGTTTATAGTTTCCACAAGTATTTTGTTCTATTAAAGATTATAAAGTATAAATTTATCTCCGTATTTGTAAGCGTGCTGATAATAGCCATTTATTGATTTTATGTAAATATAGTGTCTAACATTGTTTCCAGTTTATTACGTATATTTCTCACATCGAGATAGTTAAATTTTCACATTTTAAAGTTCGAGGTTTATCCGAGAACTTTAAAATGTGAAAATTTAACTATCGAGATGTGAGAAATTATCGTAATAAACCGGAAAACAATGTTAGAGATTTTTTCTCTAATTCCTACTCAATTTATTTGACGTAAAGCGATCTCCGTAGTCTCCATCCTCAAGTTTGCCGCCATTTTGTTGCTATCATCGTTTCTATGTGTATCATTGCGCCTTTCATTGAAAGGGATGTTGAGTGTAGTATTTTTGATAACAAATGTCATATTATCAATAAATTGAGTTATCTTAGTCATAAAATGTAAAAATCAATTCCCTAGACAATGATGCAGATGTTAATTTCATCAAAATCCGGTTGCACTATTTCTAGAAACTGACACGAGACAACCAATCAGCAAGTGAGATCAATGTCTAAACATGTTGATTATTAAGTTCATCTTACATCATTTGGAAAATATTTATTTTGAACAAGAATTAGAGCAAGATTGATTCAACACTACAAGGTGCTACACAAATACGTACGAGAAATATAATGTCGTTTTACAAGGAACAGAGAATTTAAAAATTGTCCGTGCACCTTTTTGTTTCAATGTCACGAAAAATGACAAATAATGATCCTCCAGCACGACTGCGTGTTAAATAAAAATCGGCAAACACGTTGCACGAAAATAACCCTGTGCAAGCCTCAAATAACCTACGTGGTTGTGTTGTTTTACTCATCAACAAAGCAGTACAATAAATTTTCGCGCGGAAACACTGTAGTTTGTAAGAATTGTATGAACCAATCACCGTTTACAAAAACCTCGACACAGAAGACAAAGATGTTTGTCAAATGTTCATATCTTTGACTAAAGTCAGACTTTAGAACCCAGTAACTAACAAAAAAGTATAACAGTTTACACATAAAATTTTCGCGATGTGCGATTTTAGCGGGAAGTATACATTATATATACGTGATACTGGTCGTGAGTATACATACATGTACTTTCGTGATCATTTATTTTTGATTAGTCGGGAATAGACATTGGTCTAGAGTACACATTACTTACGTGATATTGGTCAGGAGCACACAATACCTTAGTAATATTTGTCAGGAGTACACATTATCTACGTGGTGTCGGTCAGGAGTATTTGGTATTTTGGTTTATCAAAAGGTATGTGGCGTATCATAGTGACCCTAATGTGACCATGACCTTTGAACTTGAGGTCAAATAACCTTTATTATAGTGTTTTTTTCTGGCTGGACCATATATTGATCATCTTTTGACCAAGGCTTAAGATTTTTTGTGTATGTTTGGCATGCCACAGTGACCTTCGTGTGACTTTCAGCTTTTGCCCTTACGTCAAATAACTGCATTGTTAAAGTCTTTGGCATAACGTTTTATCTTTTGCATTTACCTGGTATTTTTAAATTTTCATATGGGTATTTCATCAGGATGTGTGTTGCATAACATCATGATCCTTGTGTGACCTTGACCTTTGACTTTAATTCCAAGTTTTTGCATCTCCAGGCCATAACTTTCTCATCTTATTTAGATCAACATTTAGCTTAACATTTAGATCATATTGGTTATTTTTTCGCTTTCAGTTTTTAAATATCTTTGGGTTTATGGTCTTCCAAACGTTTAGATTTTATCTGCACTGAAGAGACATAAGTTGTCGAAATGCGCATATGTAGAAAGTAAATTCACAGTAACTTCGGTATTTAATTGTTAAATAGACTCAAGATATTTGGCGTGTGGATCGATCATCGTGAGATGTGTCATGCACCATATTGTCCTTTATTCAGTCGTGAATATTGACCTTTAATTGAAATAACTGCACTTTAACTTTTTTAACTTAAGATATTTAACAAGCAGTTGCTGTTACTAAGTGACCTTCGTGTAACATTGTCTTCTGGTTTCAATTAGGTCAAACAACAGCATTTCTTTAGTGTTTGATAGAACTTTATGTAGCTAAAGTTAAGTTTTTCTTGTTTTCTTCACAGGTGCTTGAGGACAGGACCCTGTATTGGGCTCCTATGGTCCCTCCCCTTTTTATAATATTTACTCCATTTTTCAATATTGGCCATTTCCAAATGCACATTGATAGTAAAATAAGAAATTGACAATATATATATGTTATATTAGTACAAAATAGCAAAAATAAATGGCCAATATTGAAAAATGGAGTAAATATTATAAAAAGAGGGAGTGACCATAGGGCCCAATACAGGGTCCTGTCCTCAAGCACCTGTGGTTTTCTTTTACATGCTCCTCACATATAATACTGGTCAGGAGTACATAATGTAATATGTTATATTGGCATGGTCGATGAGTTTGAGTCATATTGTATTGATTATGTAATTTCTGTATTTTATCCGCGGCGGTCCGAGTTTGACCCGCACCGGTGTGTACATAGTTACTTCCTTTTTTTTCTGTAAAACCTCATGGCGAGAAGACGCCAAGTTATGTATCAATATATATTATAACATCGAATTCATGTGTTTTCTTCATTGTTCCCCCTGGAGTTACACAGATCCAGTAAATGGTGGAGAACTTTAAACAAAATAAGTGGTAACATTGGTCATTTTCCCATGAATGAGCGTGCATTAAGAACTCAAGCAGACGAAAATCGTCTGGACCCCCTAGTTGCATCTCGATACAGACCCATCCTCGTTTCTGACAGTAAGGGTATTTCTTTACTAGCACAAGTTCGTGTTAATCCTGAATCATATTTAGAATTTTGGTGTGAAAGTGGAGTAACTGCAGAAAATCGTCTGCAATATTTGAAAGACAATTTAGAAATTGAACTTAAAAAACCAGGTGCAAGGCCAATTTGTTTATTTATTTGGGTTGGTACGTGCAATCTAACCAGAAAAGATGGACAGTATATTTATCTGAAATCACAGACTAACTCCGAAGTAACAAAATTGTGTAATACTTTAAAAGAAATTTATCATTTTTGTCGTCAGTTCGAAAATGTAAAACTGATTTTTCTACAGCTACCCGTCTACTCAATATTTCATTGGAACTCGTATAAACATTTTGGCAGAGAAGTCACAAAATTTCAGCCGGATGACAAAATTTTACACGCACAAATTAAGTCGGTGAATGAATATATAGACGATATCAATCGCATGCACCATTTCACCGTTCCAAAGTTTTCTGAGGATTTGCGCAGAAGTAGACGAAGGGACCATCCATATCGACCCTCTGTGACAGTGCAGAACTTTCGTTTTTCTGCATACAGGGACGGAATTCACCCGAAACCATTATTGGCCAAACTTTGGTTGATCAAGATCACCCGCCTTATCCATGACAACTGTTATTAAAGATATTAAATAACCAGTATGTCTATCTTGTGTGTTGTTTATTTACTCTGCATTTTTGTACATTTAGCATTTTTGTCATTTTTGGAGAGGATTGCCTTTCCATATTAATAAAAGGCCGAAATATTTATGCATTGCACCAAGTTTTTGTCCGTCGTTTGCAGTGAATTTAATTTTGAAAAATCTATCGAAAGGGTATGGAGATGATTGCATTTCCAAAATTGATATTAGTATAACGTCAATTGAAAATTGCAAACTTGTTAAAAACAATTGATCAAAAGAATACTGGATTGGCTTAGAAATTATTTCGATTTCTAATTATAAATGAATACTTCGTTTGATGATAATTGTTCAATTTTGGACGACGAATTTCTTGAAGAAAATGCATTTTCCGAATCTGTTAATTTTGATTCAAACTATGATCATCTGCCGTCAATGTCATATTATGGCCCACCGTCTGCCACTCATAATTCATTTCCAAAATCAACACCTTTAGTAAAAAATCCAAGTCCGAAGTTTAGAAATTTTTCAATTATGGAAAAATTAGGTACATGCCAAAAATTCTCAGGTTACCCACACGACAATGGCCAAAAGTTTTTACGCGAATTTGAATAATTTGCGACTTTACATGACCTCGATAATGATGAAAGCCGAAAAATTGCAGCTTTTCACCTTCATCTTAAGGGACCTGCTATTACTTGGTTTAATAGTTTTGAACCTTCAATCACGTTAGACAAATTGCGCCATGAATTTCACTGCAAGTACATAAATTTCGGTTGGCAACACCCTTCAGTTGTAGTAGAGTCCGAAAACTTTCAGAGGTCTTTGCTTATATACTGGACAAGACATAGAAGATTTTTACATACAAGTTGTCGAAAAGGGACATGTTCTCAAAAAAACAAGAGTATGAAATCATGGCAAAGTTTATTCAAGGTCTACCAGACAAATTAGCTTTTTATGTTAGGGCATGTAATCCGAAGGACATAAATGAAGCTCTATCTTTCGCCAAGGCAGGTGAAGCCTATAAATATCGACAACAAGATCAAACTATTGCTGCGGTCAAGGTCGACAGCAAATCAAGTGTTCCGTCTACAGAAATCCAGGAATTAAAACAGCAAATTGCTGAATTGAACATGGCGGTTTCTAATATTTCAATTGCACAGCAACAAAACCCCAAAATTACACCAAACAGTACACCGGAAACAACTACTGGAGTAATGAGTTGCCAACAACGAAAATGTTTTGAGTGTGGCCAGTCGGGCCATATCAAGCGATTTTGTCCCCAGGTACAAACTCAACAACGGTGTAAGATCTGTAATAAAGTAGGACATACGGCAAAAGACTGTTCAATTTACAGGTCAAAAATTAATGCTCAAGCAACCAGTCTTCTTTGCCAACTTTGCTCTAAACAGGGACATACTGCCCAGAATTGTGAAATGTTTATTAGTCCTACCTCGGGAAACCCTGCGAACCCGAGGGATGCCAAGCACGACCCCTCGGGCAGCAAATAAGTGCTACAGAGCAAGAACATGCATGTAATTTTGTACATAAGTTTGTAGATAGTAGTTCAGCTGCAACAGATAATGAAACTACTGACAATTTTTGTGCTGAGAGTGACAATGCAGCTTCAAATTCTAAATCATCGTTTTTATATTTGCCGGTTAAATTTCATACTTTACGAGTTGCTGCTTTACTTGATACAGGCAGCTCTATAAATCTTATTTCAAGTGAAATGTTTGATGATATACCTGCAAAACTTAAGTCCGAAATAAACACTTTTGATCTCAGTACACTTGTCTAAGCAAATGAACAGAAAATCGATATAGTTGGTACGGCCACAATTAAAGGGAAAATTCGCAAAAAAATTAAAATTTGATATTATTTTCCATTTGTATAAATGAACCAGTATACATCTATATTAATGTTTTATTTCAAAGGATAAGTGCATGAGATCAATATTTCGATGAGATTGACTTCGTTGTGCGGATCGCCATTTTGCCATCCTCTCGATAAAAATTGTCAAGATATGCCTAATGACCTTAAAGATACCAAATAACAATGACCTACCGTTGCCATCATGTACATTCTTTATCAATGTGAAGCATACGGTTGTCGAACTAAATGATTGTATGACAAAACCGTATTATATACTTTTCCTGGTTTTGTTCAAATATTTTGATCACATCTAGGTACAAAACCAACATTTTATTTAAAAAAAAAATGTTTGAGATATTATCAAAAAAGGTGAAATGCGAAATTCTGACCATGGATATAATAAATCTACGTTCTGACTAGCAGACTGCTCTACAAATAATTGAAATAATATTAGCCGGGATAATAAGACACACAGACAGGTCAATTTTTTACATTGCTGTCCAACAAAACAGCAAACCTGTTTATTACCCCATCAACAAACAGGTACTTACCTGTGGCCATGACAGGAAGTGTTAGCGTGGTTTATACTTTGGTCCCTCTCTCTCTCATCCAAACACTTATACACAAAACTTGCATACAGTCGGATAAATTCCGATTCATAAGCGAAAGTAATATATCATGTTTATCCATCACACAATGTTACCTAACCTCGGAGGCATGCAATTAAAAAAAAGAAGGAAAAAACATCTCTAGTTTCGAATCCCAAAAGGAAATAGATGTACCCAGGAAAGGCACAAACTTTGCCAATTTATCTAAATGTTCTGATGACAGCCCAAATACTTTTCAACTATAGCGAGCAGTGCTTAGTACACCATCAAAGGGACTATACATTACTGACTATCATTAGTACATGTCATGTATTTCACAGAAAAACATTACTTTTTATGGTTTATATTATTAACACGTTCTCTATGTTGTACCCCTTACATTTTTAAAGCATTTTGTGTACTTCTCATATCCTTTTCTTTCTGCGGCTTTACAAACGCGATATTTCTAGTGGGTAAACGGACAGAAAGTCACAGGACAAAAAGTCACAAATCACCTAGGACAGAAAGTCACAGGACAAAAAGTCACAATCAGTATTTTCAGCTTGGAGGACAAAAAGTCACAATTTTTTTTTGGCTTGTGTGTTTCTGTCAAGGTATAGGACGAAAAGTCACAATTTTTTTTCGTATTTTGCTTGTGTGTCTGTTGAGGTATAGGACAGAAAGTCACATTTATTTGTTTTGTCTCCTCTGTCATTTTATTAGACATTTTTTTGTAAACGTATCAGACAAAAAGTCACATTGTATGGATGTTTTGTAGGAACTTGTAATCTCTAAATAAACTACTAAAGCAATGACAAAAACCATGAATGGAAACAAGAAAGCAATTGAAATGAAAAAAAACAACATAAGATTGAACTGTAAAGACCAAATAGACAAGCAAAAAAGTCTAGAAATATTCAGAAAAAACAACAACATCTGGTATTTGTTACTCAGCATTTGAAGCCATAATTTTTATTTTCAGAATGGAAGTTTTGTCAAAACATGTATGACTCTTGTAGGTAAAAATGAACAAAATGGCCACCATTTCCTAAAAGGGTACAGTAATCATGTCACATAGAATCAGTTAATTATAATGAACACAATAATGTTTCATTTCTTTGAAACAACCATTTCCCTTTCTTAATTGGGTTTAGCACATCCTGTCAAACAGAAGCCAATTAGGATACCAATCATTAATTGTTATCTTTACAATCATATATTAATTCTGATTAGAGGGATTGATGTTTATACATTAATTTACTTAAATTTAAAAAGAAACCAAACATTTGAAATATTCTTAATTTAGTGTTTTTAATCATTAAAATTCATAAAAAATTGTTCAAATTGCAAAATTGAAATTTATTTTTTAATAATTTCATGTCCATTTTACTTTATATACATGTATATCATTTTATATAATATTTTAATATTTTTCATAACACCTGTCCTTGATTAAAAGAATTATAGCGACTGTTTGTCTTATTGTCCTTATATTATAGATGACTGGTAAACTCACAAATCTATCTGCTGTGACTTTTGTCCTATAGACACTATATTACATAAGCCCAGTAAATTTCAATATTTTATTGTGACTTTGTGTCTTATACCCCTCTTAAACATATATAGGTTCTAAAATAAAGGGGGGTGTTATCAATTGTGACTTTTTGTCCTGTGACTTTTTGTCCTATACAGTTTGTCAATATACAAAATTTTAACTGTGACTTTTTGTCCAGTGACTTTTTGTCCGTGACTTTTTGTATGTGACTTTTTGTCCTGTGACTTTCTGTCCTACATTCTTCTAGTGGACCCACTAGTTAATGAATATGGTGAACTAAGCTTAGCTGCAGGGAAGATAATTAATAATACAATTTGCATGTACGGAAGTACAAAAACACAAAATTATAGCATCTGTTAACCAGGAGGGGTAGAATACGGGTTTATGCATAAAAGACAAACAATACTCATATTTTAGATAATATGTATTCCGTGTCAGGTAATTAGCAAGAAATATTTATGTCGGTTTTGTGTAGATGTAGATCAATAATAACATTTTACAATATTACATATTTAGTAATGAGAAATCATTCGAGCATAGAGTTTAGGTGCCTAAAGCCAAAAGTAAATAAATTATTTTTTATTCGACTCTTGGGCTCACCAATTTTATAATGCATGTATATTCAAGATTATGCGACAATATGAATTATGTCTATATGTATACTTGTTTTTTTATTTCATTTGAATAGTAACGCAATACATTTTTAATTTGATTTGTATTCATAAAAGAAAACACTATAACATTTATTAGATTTCCCCTTTTATAACACATTGGGCGAACTTTATACAGTACTACTTATTTTTTAATTAGAATATCTTGACTCATCATTGTCAATTATTAACCCTCTTCTTTTCAATATTTTACTGATCTCTTATGAAGTCTGATATCTGAATGCCACATTTTTTTTAAATTTTGAAATAAACAACAACAAAAGATCGATTTTTATAAAGTATGTTTTCAAATCCCATCCAAACGTGCACCCACGTGCAATTATAGCCTCAGTCTATTCTTTCTATTGATGTAATTTCTGTCAATCATCGTACAGGTAATCATGTAAAGATTTGCAAATTGGCTTAAGGTTAAAGGCCCCTTTTTCAGTCCAATGTTAAACCTATGGAAATTTTATGTAAAACCCCCAGCCTAAACGACTTGTTGCTTTATTCCAAAAATTCGTCTGAAAATTATTGCCCATACAAAGCTACCATTATTTTATGCTAGTATCGAAAAATTTAATGATTTTGCATAAAAAATCTTGAAAATATTGTGGTAGTTGGATGTTTTCTGGGACAAAAATGCGGTCTGTTCGATTGATTTGCCGTTTTTTATATTGATTATCATAAATAACTCATTCTTTTGTTCATAAAACTTGCAACTAATGGTAGCTTTGTATGCATAAATAAAACAGCTATATGCAAACGAAGTTTGGTGAAGAACCAACAAGCCGTAATGGCTGGGGGTTTAACATAATATTTCCATAGGTTTAACATTGGACTGAAAAAGGGGCCTTTAACCTTAAGCCGCTCTTACACTACACCGTATAACACAAACGTATGAGGAACGGATGAAAATCATTTTTGTACGGTTGTAAATATTTTTGTTCGTTCACGAATTACTTTGAAAACGCACAAACACCGGAGGTATACAGTAAGTACACAGTACATGCACAGTCTTGGTACTGAATAAACCGATTTCTCACCGAACTGACAACGGAACACTACCGGACGAACACCAAATAAAACGTATTTATAACGGTAACATACCGGACGAGTACCGAATAAAACGGACTATTAACGAAAACGCAAAGAACGAGCACCGAGTAAAAACGAATTGAATGGGTACTATGTAAATCTATCGATTTTAAAAAGTCTTTTGGCCGCTCAACAACTTATTGTACACATATACTCATTACGGCGTGCTTGACTAAAAAAAAATTATTTTCCCAAAACGTTACCGAATAGAAAGGCAAGAGAATGACCTAAGAAAAAACTGTCGGGTTAACCTTCTCCACCAAAGACCGAAGGCGAAAATGTCAGTAAAGATACTCAAGACCCAAGATCGGATTAAAGTCATACAGTCTCTATAGTAGCGGATGCTGCTTAACACATAAAACGTTTTTAAACGGCGAGAAAACGACAAATTTACTAATTTGATGTTTTGGGTATATGTCAGAATAATGTTACAATATAAATACAACTAAACAAACACTGCACACCTCTTGCAATTACTAATTAAATAAGCAACTTTAAATAAAATAGTGTACAGCACCTTCTATTGGATGACCACATAATAAGTTGTAAATTCGTTTTAAGCAAAATAAGAATCGTAAAAGTAGGCTACATTTTAAAAGGTAAAAAGGACAAAATATACAAAGTAAAAAATAATAAAAGACCAGTTAAAAATCAGAAGAACGAATAGAAATTATGGCTGAAATTATTTGCCTTGTGGCCTTCAACTATGGGGCAACTGGATAAATTATGTTACTCTTCAGGGGTTCAAGTTTCTCTCGTTCTGGCAGGACCATCATTATGGTTTTCCGCCCGAATGCCTCATAGTTGATGCCATGAGGTCGAAAATTTGGGCCTTTATTTCTGTTATTTCCTTGTGATTTTTAGATGTTTTCTTTCTTTTTTTTATATTTTATGTATTGTGCTATTATTTCCTTTTACTATTCTTATTTTGTTTATAACATTAAATTTTCGTCATTTCACAACATAAATTATTATAAATTTTTTTTATTCGGTGCTCGTCCGGTTGGTTTCCGCTGTATGTCCGGAACTTGAACGGTTTATCCGTTATCTCTTCGGTAAAAGTCCGTTTCACCAATTTAATCTACCGTACATGAACGGATGCAAGACGGACAAGTAACGAGTGAATAACGTATATACAACGCATGAGAATAAGGCAACAGTTAAAAAAAAAGACAAAATAAAAAACTTTTATGTAATATAAATAGCTAAGTATATCAAAATGATATAATGAATCCTTTAATGTACAAAATTAGGATTTGCACTTCCAATTAAATAATTTAAATCGTATAAATTCATAAAGACAAACGTATTTCATTATTTAAATTCCTTTGGGGTTTATTTACATCCTTTTTATTTTTTGATTATTGGCCACATCAAAAAATCACCTGTGCGATTTAAATTACGTAAACTGATCTGTATCGATGCAGACTTTTAAAGATATTTCCCATGATTCAGTAGTAGGTTTTGACGTCACAACCTACAACTACAGTCAAAATATATTATAGAAATTCTTTAATTCATATATACTCTTTAAATGGACCCATTACAAAACTGTTGTTATCAATGTTTACATCCGCGTTGCTGATCGCGTCCGAGTTGACGATCTCACGTTTACTGGGGTGTTCTTTATTTTTTCGAATTTTTCAATAAAACTTGAAATATATGTATTTTTCATTACAAGGAACAAAATAAGTCAACATGTAAACAATCGCGAATTTTCCCTTTAAAATGAAAACGAACAATGAAATTCATACAATTCCTGTGTACATTTTACAACATACATCCAACCCAATACTTGGTACTCAGTATCTACAAGAGAATAAAGTTATTCTCGATTTTGGATCACTTTCAGTTGGCTCGACACAGGCAAATGTGAGGGCGTTAGACCGTTCAGCAATGGAGCATAATACCGAAGTTATTATTCAAGGTCAATTACCAGAAAATTTTATTTACGGACAGCAAGGTGTATGTTCTAGCACTAAAGACCTATTAGCCCAAAGGATAATTGCATCAAAAGCACTTGTTACGGTTTCAAAATGTAAACAAGTCCCAGTAAAATTGTTAAATCCAGGAAATACTAGAGTGATTATACCAAAGGGAAAACGTTTAGTACAATTTTCACGTATTACACCTGGGGAACAAGTACATGTATTCAATATGTCGAAAATGGATTGTAATAGTGTTGACAAGTCAGACAATTTGATTACCCGAGTCGAAGCCGAAACTACTGATTCTGAGCAATTTCATACTGATGATTCAAGTCAAACTGATGAACAGTCGAATTCTAAATTCATAGAAAACATTAAAATGAATTCTTCATTATCAAACTCAGACCAAGACAGCTTGAAAAAATTTCTGATTAAAAACAAAACGCTATTTGTTACTGATGAAAATCCAAGTCTAGGTCATACCACTTTGGTACAACATCATATTGTTTTAAAGCCGGATTTTAAGCCAAAATATCAGAAACCTTACAGGTTACAACCGGACAAACGTGAAGTCTTACGACACCATCTTGATGAGCTTTTACAGCAGGGCATAATAACACAACTTGAATTAAATGAAGATGCATCTATTTCAAGCCAAATTGTATTAGTTACAAAACGATCGTACAAACCATCTGATCAAACATTAGACAGGGAGACTAGTTTATCACAATACCGTTTCTGTGTTGATTTTAGATATTTAAACTCACAATGTAAGCAGTTTAGCTACAGCATTCCCGATCTTCAAGAGCTTACTGAATCTTTTACTCAGAAAACTCCAAATTACATAACATCCATCGACCTTTCCTCTGGATTTTTTCAAATGACCATTGATGAACAAAGTACAAAATACACCGCTTTTACCATGCATGTTTTGGCTCGTTCAAATTTCTACGTCTTCCCATGGGTTTAGCGTCCTCACCAGCATCATTTCAATTGCTAATGGATAAAGTCCGCCGAGGACTAACATTCACTTCATGTTTATGCTATCTTGATGATGTGTTGGTATTTTCTGAAACGTTTCAAGACCATTTAACTGACTTACAGGCTGTATTTGACAGATTTTACGCAGCAGGATTGAACTTAAACCCTAAAAAATGTTCCTTTGCTCAACACTCATGCATTTACCTAGGACACCATATATCAAAGGATGGTATAAGACCACCTCCTGACCATGTTGATGCACTGCAAGAATATCCAAGGCCAAATAATGTTAAACAATTAAGGAGAGCCTTGGGACTTTTTAATTGGTTCAGGAAGTTTATTCCGAATTTTAGTTCTGAATCGGAACCCCTTTACAAACTCCTTAAAAAAGGTTCGATTTTTAAATGGACAATTGAACAAGAAAATGCCTTTAATAGACTTGCTTTCCCTCGATTTGATATACCCTTTCATTTGGCTGTTGACACGTCATCAAGAGGACTAGGATACATGCTGTATCAAAAACACCCCAATGAGGATGGTCCAGATAATATTCGTGTGGTACGGTTTGGATCTAAGTCACTGAATAAATGGCAGCGCTCATATGGACCAACCAAATTAGAATTACTCGGACTAGTAACAGCCATTGTTGATTGTTCATCATATTTGCGTGGGAATCATTTTTATGTTGAATGTGACCATCAGGCTTTGCGCCCTCTTTTCCAGAAAAAATTTCAAGGCGCCATCTACGAAAGATGGTTGGCAATACTCCAACAATATAATTTTGACATAACATATAAACCAGCGTCTCAAATGCAGGTTCCGGATGCCTTATCATGATGCAATGATGAAATCATTGAAGACAACACAAGCCCTGATGAGGACGATCCTCATTTTCCTTACTTTTTTGAGAAGACCGGAAACATTAAATTACCAGAAGGTATTCAGTTACGAGACGTTGTTGGTCAAAACATTGAGTCCGAAAATCATAATTTTCCGACATCTAACTTTGTGAATATAGCCCAAAGTGATGAAGATATAGGATATTTGAGTGATACTGAGGATGACCGTGCCCTTGATTTTTCGAAACCTGTGTTTTATGTTGAGCACAAAGGAGCTAATAGTAGTTCCATTATGGCTTGTGCAGTCGATACAACGACGTTATCTAGTGATGCAGTAGTTAATTCAGATGAAACTAATCTTGGAGCTAAAAGTAGTTCCTTTTCAACTGAATCAGAACATTTTAATACAAGTAGTAGTGTAAATGAGCAGTTGGATAGACCAGCAACTGACACCAAGTTAAATTTCAACGCACCCGTAAGATCAAAGATCAACATGATAGAATCACCATTGAACATAAAAGTTTGTACAGACACTAATACTGGAACTGATTGCAGTTCCAACAATTTGATTGATTCTTGTCTTGAACCGGTTAATAACCAGAGCCCAAAATCAGCTAAAAGTTCTCGTTTTGAAAATAGTGGTGGAGGTATAAACAATTTTGAACCAAAGGACCCGTATGAGCAATGGTGGATTGAAACGGCTAAAATTGATGTTTTGGATGAAATTTCAGTGGATTTTGTGGACCAAATTCTGATTGGACAGAGCCAAAGTACAAATGATAATGGAGTTGATTGCAATTCCATCAATAGAACTAAAATTGTTAACGCTGTAGATATTGAAGAAAATTCTTCAAGGAATGAAAACGATCAAGGTGAGCATGATAACTCGTCGGATGATTATTTGGTTCAGCAGAGTATAGAACTGTTTAAGCAATCAGATTTAAGTCCTGATAGTGTACAACTTTTGCAACGGAAAGACCAAGCTCTGAAACCAATTATTAATTATCTTGAAAACGGCACTTTACCAGCATTACAACGTGAGGCTCGTCGCCTCATAGTTCGTTCTTTGGACTATATACTTACCGATTCCCTCTTATTTCATATAAGGAATTCCAAATGTAAAAGGACACGTGACTTTAAACCAGTGTATCAATTAGTCTTACCCAAAATACTAATTAAGCCGGTTTTAGAAATATTCCACGATTCACCACTAGGAGGCCACGGTGGGATAAAGAATACAATAGACACCGTGAGTGAGAACTTTTACTTTGACAGACTTCCATCAATAGTGACTCAAGTACGTCAAATCATGCCATGACTGTCAGTCAAGAAAAATTACTAAAGCCCATACAAAGTCTAGTATTGTAGCATACAGAACACCATCAGAACCATTCCAGGTCTGGCAAGTCGATCTTTATGGTCCGTTGCCATTGACTCAAAGGGCAAACTTGTATATCTTTTCAGCAATAGACATATTCAGCAAATACGTGTATAATTTACCAATACCTAACTGTGATGCTATGACTGTTGCTTATGCACTTTTTGAGATGTTTTGCAATTTTGGTGTTTGTGACACCATAGTATCTGATCACGGTAGTGAATTTATATCCAGTTGCACCAAAGAACTTTGCAAACTGCTCCAAGTCAACCAAAACTTTACACCAAGTATGATCCACCACTGCCTTGGCTCATGTGAACGTACTCACCGTACACTCGCTGAAAGACTGACTCCATACATTCAGCAGGGCAAACAATCGGATAGTGTCCCACCTGCAGTAACATTTGCTCTCAATGCTTCTCTTCATACCAGTACAAAATACTCACCGTTTGAGGTAGTTTTTGGTTCACGTCCTAAGTTCCCATTGGCTTTTTCATCTCATAAAGTTGACTTTGGAACCTTACCAGGTGACTATAATGACTTTATTGAAGCCCAGGCTCAAAAGTTACAAATTATTAGGAATGACATTCAAGAGAATATACGTAAAATGGGTGATGTAATGGTTGAGAGATATAATAGGAAAGCTAACCCGTTGCATCTTTCAGTTGGAGATTATGTATACATGTTGAAAGACCCTACCGGCCAAGGACGCAAGTTTCAACCAAAGTACAGTGGTCCAAATATTGTTCATTCTATTAAGTCAGGTCATCTTGTTAGACTTAAAGATCCAACCACTGATAAAATTTTGAAAAATGACGCTCACCTTGATCGACTTAAAATGGCTTATATTCGTGCTCCCAAACCAACAGATTATTTTCTACCGGATGTTCGACGAAAAGCTGAAGAAACAGTATCCGAGAACAATAACAATGACACAACAGTAGTCGAAGCAAACATTTCAAACACCTCGGAACCAGCGAATGTTTCTGCAACGCCTGTTCAAACTGAGCCTCGTAGATCTGTTAGGAAAAGGAGAAAACCTAGTCGATTTAGGGACTATTCATTTGTTAGTGATAGCGATTCTCCATCTGAACAATCTAACGCTAATGACAAGTTTTATAGAATCAGACGAGTGTTGGCTCAGAGAAACAAAAATGGCTCATTTGAATACTTAATTCAGTTTTAGGGTGATGCTGCGCAGAATGCAATTTGGATCCCCTTTGAACACCTAAATTCTCATACGCAGCGACTTGTCAAGTCAAAACAACCACCACGAGTTGACTAATTTTGCCATTTAGAAAGTTTTACATTTGTTTTGTTTGAATTAACAGGCAATGTTTTGATTTTTTATGTTTGAACATTTTCATGATATTTCATGCTTATCGTGTTTTTGATATTGACTATTGTGTTGGGCATTTTTGATTTTTAATGTTTGATCTTACAATGCCATTTCACGTTTTTTATGAAATTGATATAAGCATTTACAGTATTGATGACATTTTTGGTCAATTGAATGTTTTTCACGATTTTTCTAATCGTCTTGTACTGTTGTGTTAACATATCCAGCAGTACTTGTAATTTTCCATATGATTTTTCTTCTTTCATATTTTTCAGTAATTTTTAATAACTATTATAAGTGATCATAATGTTAAGTTCATGCTTTTCGTGTGTGATTTTATTGATTACTGATATTTTGCAAGTTTCATTTTTTCCATTTAATGTTCAGATAATTTGATTGAATTTGTGGTAAACGGATCATTGGCGAAATGTACATTTTAGAACACAATCCGGATTGGATAGCATTTTGTTTAGTTGAAACTTATAGAGTTATGTTCGTTGGGAATAATACAAATTTTTATGATGGGTATAACCGGAAATAATACCTTTTTTTGACAAGCACCTTGAATTGATTTTTGAGCATTTAAGCTTTGAGTAAATCTGTGTATTGTCATAAAATCAAGAGCTAAGGACTCTGCTGGTTCCATCTGCTTATACAATATTTTCCCTTTTCTATGTATACATACTCTACTGGCTAGTTAGTTTGTATTATATGAACTTGATGATATTGATATTGACTGTATTTTACATGTATTTAGCACTCAAACTTTTCGACCATCGGAAACAAATAATATTTGTTTTTTAGAGGGCGGGATGTAATATGTTATATTGGCATGGTCGATGAGTTTGAGTCATATTGTATTGATTATGTAATTTCTGTATTTTATCCGGGCGGTCCGAGTTTGACCCGCACCGGTGTGTACATAGTTACTTCCTTTTTTTCTGTAAAACCTCATGGCGAGAAGACGCCAAGTTATGTATCAATATATATTATAACATCGAATTCGTGTGTTTTCTTCATAGTTCCCCCTGGAGTTACACAGATCCAGTAAAATAATGGCCAAGAATACACATAACTATTGGTCGGGAATACATATTACTTACGTGATATTGGTCAGAGGTACACATTATGGTGATATCAAAATACATGTCTTCGTTAAAAGGGTAATCTCCCTCAAAATCTCTTTCCTCTGGTCCCCATTCCCCGAGTTTTGAATTCATTACGACAACGTTCTGTTCAGGTCTCGGATTGAAGTGGAACGCAATTGTTTCACTGTTTTCGTCGCAAGAAAAGTTAATGCTGAATCTAAAGAAATAGAAATTAATGACCAATAAAAATTGTACATAGTACATGAACATTTCTAATATCAAAACGAAAATGGGATATAATGTAAAGCAAAATGAACAAATGGAATCGTATTTCGAGGCAAATGCAAAAGTGTCCTACCGGAAGTCCAAGGCTTTCAAGTGTTATATCAGCAAAAATAGTAAAATAAAAAGTTATGTATCACCAAAATCTAATATACAGTTACTATTCAAAAATTCGTTCAAAATCATCGCACCGACATACCAAATATACGATCAAAATCTGCAACAGTTTTAAAAAAATCCGTACAACAGATATTTTACCAATTTTGTTTCTTCAAAATCATCGCATCGACATACCAAATATACGATCAAAATCTGCATCAGTTTTAAAAAATCCGTACAACATATATTTTACCAATTTTGTTTCTTCAAAATCATCGCATCGACATACCAAATATACGATCAAAATCTGCATCAGTTTTAAAAAATCCGTACAACAGATATTAAGTTCAGGTCCATAACTCTGTCAAAAACTAGTGGGTCAGAACTAAAATAGAATATATGGTAGTAGACTTTTAAATTCCAAATATTATTAGCTCAATGTCTCAAACAGTATTGGAAACAGGAATACCTATGTGTAATAGACCGACGGATGCAAGAACGGACTTCCGGAAAAGCCAGTAATGGACTAATTATACGATGCAATGTACAGGGAAGCGTTTCATCTCATAAGAAGATACATCATGTTCATAATTATGTAAAACTGGGTTCGTCAACTTGCTCGGCGTTTCCCCGTTATGTATGCATCGACCTTAAAACTATAAGTATTATTGTACTTACCCTGAACGTCCTGTACCTCGGACACGCACGGCGTTTCCTGCCTTCAAATTCCCAGGAATTTCTGCTGTAAACGGCAATGTCTGAAACAAAATATGTTAAATTTCCTGATTGTATGAACTCATCGACATATAGTTTAAAGTTTGCACGGCGAACAAAAGACGCCACATTAAAAAAAACACCACATAAAACGATGTAAAGATAAAACATCAACAACTTAATATAGTCTCACCAGACACAGATGCTGCATCACAGTGGCATTAAACCGAACAGCATAGCTCAATTACAAATCCAGAAACTGAAAGATGTATAAACGCTGATACAGAACAAACAACCAAAAAGACCTAAATTGAAGGCCAAATTCAGTTAAGGAGAGAACTTAACATGAGGGAGATACTCCATAGTTTTAAACATACAGATACTGAAAGTTTAAAAAAAATGTTTTTCGGTTCAGTATTTGGATGCAAGTTTCGTGAGCTGCTTAGTAGTAATATAAGAAGTTGCTGCTTTTTAGTAATATTAATGGTCAGTTAGGCTTGTCATTTGAATAAGGAATATGATGACAAATGCCGATCTCCTCGGATGTTATATTGGACAGGAATCTCACTCTATATTAAGTGGTATTGTGAAATAACACCAAATCGTGATTTTTACAACCCCGATTAACAGATGGCTTTGTGACTGGGGACAATGGTCATCTCTAGGGAAAGTATGTTGCATTTTGTACCTTTTCCTCACAGCAAGACACAGCATGGTGGGAGTAAAGCCGTCCATACGCAAAATACTGCAAACATAGATTAATTTGGTTGTCGGTCTGTCAAAAAGTTTTGAATCTTGTATTGAAAGAACATCCATTTTGAAATAGTCAGAAATTGCTTTAAAATTTCAATTTATTGCTATTTCGGTATATTGATATTTGAGATTTTCTGGTGAACTGTTTCTAGTACAAAAACATAAACTATTATTTACATGATACAACTTTTTTTAACATGTTGTATTCCTGGCATCTTTTCTAATTAATGTTATCACTTTTATGATGCTTTGAATGTTGTGTTATTTAAAGCCCTTTTTGGTTATGTTCGCCGTTTATACATACTTCTTGCAGAACTATATTGCTTTATTTTTACGATTAAAACATAGAATTATTACATATACTCATTCAATAACATCGATTGCAAGTATATGCAGCTTCTTATTTACCTGTATACCTCCTTGAATAGTAACGTCATCGTATTCAACGCCATCAGCAAGGTGTAAGAGCTTCCCTGTTTGAAAGTCTAATCTATGGCCATAGTCAATGAAAGGGTTTCCTTTTATATAAGTACGATATTCATTCTGTGTAACCTCTATTCGGAGGCAAAAATATGTTCCTCTATCAAATGGATAATAAGGCTGTTCTCTTTCTTCACCTCCCCAGCTGCCACCAATCAGGGAGTTCCTGACGACGACATTACCTGAATGACGCGGATTGAAATGCAAAAGTATGTTACCATCATCGTCTTTAATATTGACTGAAAATCTGCAACGGAAAAAAAATTTAGTTTTTGAACAACATGTAATTGAAAATTCGTTTTGTGTCTCTTTCGTAAATATTTCATCGTTATTTATAATTTCGTAAAATAATGCCCTTCTCCACTGCTACATGGAAATAAATAAATGGCATTTTAGCAACCTGTTGCTACTAGATTTATTTAATGAAAGGAATTACAGGTTTTTACCTGTACAAGTCTAACATCTGTACGAGATTCCAGTCCGACCATAAGATTAACAAGCGTTTTGTCAATTGTGCTAAGATTCTCACATGGTTTGCGAGAGAGCAGAGTAGAAAGTAGAACCAACTAGAACTAGAGGCTCCCAGGAGCCTGTAGCGCTCACCTAGCTTTCAGTTGCCACAATAAAGCTAAAATTGTAAGTTAAACAGTTGAACATAAGTCTCTCAAACTTTGGTAGCTTAAACACCACCAATATCTTGAACTGTATTTAAAGTCTGATGGTGTTTTACTATATTTCTTTGTTGGGCTTTTTTGACAAAAACGTACGTGCTAGACCACTTTCAACTTCAGACATAATTTTGTTAATGGCGGTCAACAACAATTTTTTAAAACCATATTTTTAAGTTACTACATCAATATCTATTTTGAAACCAAATTTCATTGAAATCAACAAATGTTGAATTTTCCCACCTTTTTTTGCGGCCATTTTGAAAATGGCGGTCAACAAACAATTTTCAACACCACTTTTGAAGTAGTGACATCAATATCCACTTGGACACCAAATTTCATTGGAATCAGACATTGTTGAATTTTCCCGCCTTTTTTGCAGTCATTTTGAAATGAAGGTCAACAAACAATTTTTAACATCAGTTTTGAATTCACAACATCAATATCTACTAGTATTTAGTATATGGAAACCAAATTCCATTGAAAATGGACAATGTTAAATTTCCCGGCTTTTTTGGTGGCCATTTTGAAAATGTCGGTCAACAAACAATTTTCAGCAACTGTTTTGAAGTCGCAACATCAATATCCATTTAGAAACCAACTTTCATTGAAATCGGACATGTTGAATTTTCCCGCCTTTTGTGGAAGCCATTTTGAAAATGGAGGTCAACGAACAATTCTTAATATTGGTTTGAATTTGCGACATCAATACCTATTTGGAAACCAAATTCCAATGAAATTGGACAATATTGAATTTTCCCGCCTTTTTTGGTGGCCATTTTCAAAATGGCGGTCAACGAACAATTTTCAGCATCTGTTTTGAAGTTGCACATCGATCTAAATCCACTTGTAAATCAAATTTCATTGAACTCGGACAATATTGAATTTTCCCGCCTTTTTTGGAAGCCATTTTGAAAATGGCGGTCAATGAACAATTTTCAATATTGATTTTGAATTCGAAACATCAATATCTATTTGGAAACCAAATTTCATTGAAATCGGACAATGTTGAATATTCCCGCCTTTTTTGGCGGCCATTTTGAAAATGTCCGTCATCGAACAATTTTCAACATCGGTTTTGAAGTCGCAACATCAATATCTATTTTGTTGAAATCGGACAATGTTGAATTTTCCCGCCTTTTGTGGAAGCCATTTTGAAAATGGAGGTCAACGAACAATTTTTAACATTGGTTTGAATTTACGACATCATTACATATTTGGAAACCAAATTCCAATGAAATTGGACAATGTTGAATTTTTCCGCCTATTTAGTGGCCATTTTGAAAAATGGCGGTCAACGAACAATTTTCAGCATCAGTTTTGAAGTTGCACATCAATATCCACTTGTAAATCAAATTTCATTGAAATCGGACTATGTTGAATTTTCCCGCCTTTTTTGGAAGCCATTTTGAAAATGGCGGTAAATGAACAATTTTCAATATTGGTTTTGAATTTGAAACATCAATATCTATCTGGAAACCAAATTTCATTGAAATCGGACAATGTTGAATTTTCCCGCCTTTTTTGGAAGCCATTTTGAAAATGGCGGTCAATGAACAATTTTCAATATTGGTTTTGAATTCGAAACATCAATATCTATTTAGAAATCAAATTTCATTGAAATCGGACAATGTGGAATTTTCCCGCCTTTTTTTGGCAGCCATTTTGAAAATGTCCGTCATCGAACAATTTTTAACACCGATTTGAAGTCGCACATCAATATCTATTTGGAAACCAAATTTTATTGAAATCGGACAATGTTGAATTTTCCCGCCTTTTGTGGAAGCCATTTTGAAAATGGAGGTCAACGAACAATTCTTAACATTGGTTTGAATTTGCGACATCAATACCTATTTGGAAACCAAATTCCAATGAAATTGGACAATGTTGAATTTTACCGCCTTTTTTGGTGGCCATTTTGAAAAATGGCGGTCAACGAACAATTTTCAGGATCTGTTTTGAAGTTGCAACATCAATATCCACTGGTAAATCAAATTTCATTGAAATCGGACAATGTTGAATTTTCCCGCCTTTTTTGGAAGCCATTTTGAAAATGGCGGTCAATGAACAATTTTCACTATTGGTTTTGAATTCGAAACATCAATATCTATTTTGAAACCAAATATCATTGAAATCGGACAATGTTGAATTTTCCCGCCTTTTTTGACGGCCATTTTGAAAATGTCAGTCATCGACCAATTTTCAACACCGGTTTTGAAGTCGCAACATCAATATCTATTTGGAAACCAAATTTTATTGAAATCGGACAATGTTGAATTTTCCCGCCTTTTTTGGCTACCATTTTGAAAATGGCGGTCAACGAACAATTTTATTCACCAGTTTTGAAGTCACCACAGCATGGTAAACATTTTATCAATTTACACTGAACCTTCATCTTCTCTTGTTAGGGAAATAAAAGAGAACAAAATATGAAAATTTGAAAATTCCGCGAAAAAGGGCAACAACTTCTATAAAGGTTTTGTGATTTTCTTCAAATTTTCAGGGTGGGTAGATATTGATATGCTGAATCTTTTTGCAATTTACACTTGACTTCTATCTGTTACACTTTTTGAAATAAAAAATAA
>MJUU01063986.1:122729-142692 GCA_002080025.1 Modiolus philippinarum
AGGCCAGTATGTGTTTAAAATTTTCAGGTCTCTAGATCCAGATCTCAATTAAAAAAGGGAAAGGATATGAAGTGAATGTACATGTGACAAAAACGCACACGATACATAGAAAAAAGCTTATTTAACGGATGCAAGCAAAATATCTTGTCGATATCCCAAATAACGTAAAGAATGTAAGATACGTCCCAGCTTTTCTGGATTTTAATCAGTTTTTGGCATTTTGTAACAAGATTTTCCGTAATTAGTATTTTATTTATTAATAAGCTGTTTGCATGTAACCCTATGTTTAGATATCAAATGTTCATATCTATTATAGTGAGGTTACGTTGATTAAAATCGTCAAGAATAGTACAAACTCGTGCGTAAAGTACCAGTTGAGAAATATATACACCCCGTAGAATGGAGCTAGAGGAATGTCACCGTCAAGAAAAGGAAAATTAGTAAAAGTGAAATCGAAATCACCCCTAGAGACAGACTTTCTCATTAGACATAGTTATCTCTGTGACAGCCTTATTAATAAAGGCTTCAGAAACGTTCATTAAAACAGTCCTTTTATAGAAATCAGTCCCTTAGGGACCGACCATTTAACCTGAAGGGGAGGGGGTTATGTTTTTTTTTCTGGACAGAAAAAAAAATTTTCACGTGTATCAACAAAAATTTTTTTTCTTCAAAATTAACATTATTTTTGGGGGCAGAAAGCCTCCGTCAGAAATTTTTTTTTCATCATTTTGGCAGCAAAAATATTTTTTTCACATAAAATTGGCTCCAGATTATTTTTTTTTAGAAAAAAACCATAGCCCCCCCTTTCAAGTTAAATGGTCGGTCCCTTATGGAAAAAAAATTGAAGTTTCGGTCCGAACTCTGATTAAAGATCTTTTTAAAGTAGTTCTGGGATGATCATTTCTTTAAACTGTCTATGACCTTTCAATAGCAATTGCTGTTGAGTTGCTACCGGACACTACCGCAATGGAAANCAATGGAAAGGGGGGGGGGGGGTTGGCATGCCATAAAACCGGTTTAACTCACCATTTCTTTTGATATGCTTGTACCAAGTCAGGGCCATTGCGGTTGACAATTTTCCGGTGGTTTCCATCTGATTTGTCTTTTTGTTTCATGGACTTCGGCTCTTGACAACTCTGTTCGGTAATCTTGTTATTGCCTCTTTTATCATATATGACCCCCCCCCCATATATTTTAGTTTTTATTTTACAAGAGTCAATAATGATAGATAGATCTAGAAAAGGGCAGTATTTGGAATCATTGTTAGCTTTATTTAATTTCAGTTCTTGTGGGTAATAAGATGTCTATATAATCCAAAAGCTGGGATCTGTTATCATTGAAAATAGAATTAAGTTTATCACTGTTTTGTATGGTTCCGTTACGAAATTTTCCTCATGAAGTCTCGTTACTTTGTAACAGTATAGAAAGGGATCTGCAATTAGAGATGCACACGTTGTACCCATGGTTGATAAATAGTGTTGCGAAAACGAACAGAAATGTTGTCCAGCAAAAGGTTGAGTGCATTAATCATATCATCATATGTCCAGGAACAATGATTATTGTAGGTAATATTAAAGAAGAATCCTTGCTTTTTGTTAGAACAAATAAACTGCAGACTAGAAAACTTAAAAATAAAACATTTGATAAGTTGTCCAAATTTAGATTTAATGGAATTATGTGGAAGGGCTGTATAAAGTGTAAAAAAATCATAAATGTCGATGGGTGAGACTGGTCTTTGAGTCTAATGAGAAAACAAAATTAAAAATGCGTCATGTCGCAAAAAGACATTAAGGTGGTGACTTTCAAACGTGAAAAAAATGCGTAAAAATGCTTTTTCTTAAATTCGAAAATGTAATGGGAAATTAAGATGGTTCATGATATTTCTTCGGGTTTGTCATCAAATTTTTTATATTTTGTCCATATCCTCCAAAAAAAGAGGGAGGTATTTTAAATCCAACAAAACTTTACGGCAAATATTCATTTTACTTTACTTGGTATACAATAAAAACACAAGTACAAGTGGCATCAGTTTATTCGCTTGGTACCCCAAGCAAACAAAATCCCCCTTATGACATACAAGTCCCCAATAAATGAAGCAGGTAACATAATAAAGTCCATAATACACATTATAACTAAAAGCATATAAAAAGGACAAAAATAAAGGTATACAAGTATGCACAGCAGTAATTCACACCCTCAGTAATGCTATTGGGAGGGTGGGTGGGAAGCTTGAAAAATTAGAGGCAGTCAGCCATTAGCAAAAGTACTTAAGCATGGTACTTAAATGAAAGCGAGACTGGGCACCGCATGGTAAAAAATTGAAAGCTAGACTTGGGATAGTGTGAATGCAACCCCTCGCAAAAGCGCGGCAATTTTAACCTCGTACTGAAATACAATTTATATATAAATACAATTTTACTTTACTTGGTATACAATAAAAAACACAAGTACAAGTGGCATCAGTTTATTCGCTTGGTACCCCCAAGCAAACAAAACCCCCCTTATGACATACAAGTCCCCAATAAATGAAGCAGGTAACATAATAAAGTCCCAAACCCAATGTATTGTGACAATAGTAACTAAGAACGTGGTAAGAGGGAACTAAATGTCATTATGGCTTTCAACCGTTTATCAATATCACTATCTACATAACGTGAAAAACAATCACTGGACCAATAGCCCAACAACTTTATATCACCATCCGAGAGTCCGACTTTGCTTCCCCATGTAGCAGCACCTCGACGGAAGGAGTGACCTCCATAACAAGCATGGTCGAAATGCATAGATTGCAAAATGAAACGAAAGGCTTTTAAAAATACACAATATGTTAAGCAAGAACCGTCTGACAAAACAAAAAGAGGATCAAGAGGGTCACCCTTTAAAGCTAACACATTGGACAACGCTGTACAAGGACATAAAGGGTGATTTTGCAATAAAGGTAACACTATTTCTATTGGCTTAGAACGAAACTGTATAGTTTTGATGACCTTTAGGCGTAAAAGCATACCCCATGTACATGGTAAAACGTCAATTTTACGCAAGTTGACGTCTGGCTGAAATGAATCTTTAACTAAGAAATTGTTTGGGCGTAGGAAACCAAAAAAAACCGTTAAGCAGGCAGCCCAAAATACAATGTTATTGTAAATGTTCAAATCAAGTAGCAAAAGTTCAGGTGTAACTGGTCATTTACAAGATTGACCAATACCTAGTTCTCGTTTCACACCAGTAAGTAAATGCTTAATATTCCAAGAGTTTGCAATAGGGTCTTGTAAATCATGCATTTTATGCAAAATAGAAATAATGTTTATATAAGACCGTATGGAACTATATACAAAATGTTTCTTATCTACTAAGTATGCAATATACAACTCAACAGTTTTCTGTTCACACGGTACAGGTATTAGTTAATATGCCTCACAAAACTGAATGTACGTCTTCAAGTGCGTACGATATGTGCCAGTAGTGGAGTCAGCCCATCCATTCCTTTCAAACGACAAATGGCAATCTCCAAGTCCTACAATACTTCTGTTCCATCTAGAAATATAAAAATCATACGAAACATGTCTCAATAATTCATGTACAGTAATAGGAATAAAATTATAGCTTGAAAGTATATTATAAAGTCTTGTCAATTGACCGTCCTCATGAAGTCTAGAGGTGGCATCTGCTATAATGTTACACTTTCCACTCAAGAAACGGGCTTTCAATTCAAAATTAAAACGGGCAGACAACCAAAACAGTTTTCTAAGTAAGTTCATCAATACTTTATTTCTAGACGATCCTTTGTTCAAAATACATTTCGTTGTCATATTGTCCGTGAATACAATTACAGTTTTGTTAGTCCACAAATGTCCCCAACGAAGCACTGATAAAATAACAGCAGCAGTTTCTTTAATGTTAATGTGTTCATTAGTGAATACTGGTAAGTCAATTACCCAATTTACGTAGAAATAGTCTCCGTTATAATAGCCACTGCCTCCTAAAAGGGAGGCATCAGTTTGTAATGACGTAATTGGCTTTAAGTCTATAAACTTTACCGTACCATTAAATTGTTCCATAAAATGTATCCCCCATAAGAGGTCAGAACGAAAATCTTCAGATAGTAAAACTTTGTCATTGCGGTTTTTAACAGAATCAATAGAGTCTATCAATCGTCTTAAAAAAGTTCTTCCCCCTTTCACCATTTGGCATGCCCAGTTCAATTTTCCACAAAGTGATTGATTTTGTTTTATACTAGCATGCTTGCGATTTTGGAAAGATAAAAAGTACACTGTAAAACTCGGATTGTTTTTCAAATGGCATTGACAAAGTTAAATCACGGGTATCAATAATAATACCTAAAAAAGTAATACGCTGCGATGGCCCTTCTACATTGGACCAACTAACATTAAAGCCTAATTCTCTTAATGTACTAATTAATAAAGACAAACTTCTGCTACAATCACACATAGAATCAGCAATTATTAAAAAATCGTCTAAATATGCAATACAAGTAACATTATACATTTTTTTCATTATGTAACACACAGCACTACTTAATTTTTGAAAAATTTTTGGACTGCGTGAATGACCGAAAGGCAGCTTTGCATCATACATGTATGTAGGTTTTTCATCACCAGAGAAGGTCCACTTGAGACCTGTGAGATCATGATCGGACTTACGGCAACGGACTGACCTATATGCACTTTTAAGATCAACTTTTGCAAGAAAACTACCAGGTTTAATCAATTTTAACGCATCTCGCATATCCATATATGAACAATGAGTATCACTAGTATACGAATTAAGAGAAATTCCCAACGGTTGACTGGCATCACGTATTATACGAATATCTCCATTTCATTTCGGAACTGCGCCCAAAGAACTAACAATAGTAGGAATGCTATCAATTTTTACACAATTTCCGAGTTCGATTTCCGTCTTGATCTGTTTTTCAACTTTTGTGCGAGAATTAAAAGCAGAGGAATAATTTTCACGGTTTACCGGATAATACGGACCAAATTTTTCACATAATTGAAATCCATTTTGTACACCATCTAATATAAATTCCCTGTCATCAATATCAAGCGGTAAAAGGCGACTCCAAGCCTCGAAATGCAAAGTACTGGTCTCAGAGGTCGCCTTACACTCCGTGACTAATTCTGAATTTGGGGCACATCACGGTTTTTGTTTGTGTACTTGGTTGTGAATGACCACTTATGGCTGAATGCGCACTTGAGAAGCATATAGCACAATTATGCATCATCTTACAATCGGATCTAAAACAAGAATTATAGTTGAAACAGCTACAAATCTCGCGTCCATCTGGAAGAAATGGTCCTTTACGACGATCGTCTTTACCGGTTCCCATATTCCTCCCTTTACCCTTAGTTGGGTCAGAAAAAGCCCGAGATGTTGGGTTATCACGTTTTGTCACTAATTGGAAGTCACGTAAATCTTGCCGGTACGTACCCCAGTCAAAATTGTCTTCGGCTTGTTTCTGGCGATATTCCATGTCGTACAGCAACACAGAGTGCCACACGTGACGGGAGGCTAAGCGGTATATATCGGCAGTATAATTCAAATATCCATTAATGTTTTTCAACCTTTTCTGTTTGACTAACTCTTGCATAATTTTAATGTTCTTATACCCCTTCTCTTCAATCGTAACTTTGTCTAATGTCTTTTTCTTTCCAACACGAAATTCAACGTCGCCACTGAGCGTAAAAGTCTGATATTGTTCTATAGGCTCTGGCCATATAAAAGAAAGAATTTGAAGTGCTTTTTGGTCCACATTAGTTTGAATATAGTTATTTTGCTCACCTGAAACAACAGCATGAATTTGTGGATTTGCAGGTTCTTCAAACTTTCCTTCTCCTTCTCAATCTCTTTGCGAAGCTGAATTTTCCTCTTTTCGAGTTTCAGGTCTTTTAGTTCCTTTTCGAGATCACATATATCATTGTCCGTGTCTTGACATTTTGTGGGCTTCGCGTCCACATCTCCGACTTGCTCAAATGATTCGTGAAATTCGTCGTCGGAATCGTCCAAATCAGCTTTCTTCACTTTGCCACTTCTTAAGCCCTCAATAAAATCGCGGAGTTTTTCTGCAGGATCCCCTCCTTCAGCCATATTTGATAGTGAAAGCTTGAAAAATTAGAGGCAGTCAGCCATTAGCAAAAGTACTTAAGCATGGTACTTAAATGAAAGCGAGACTAGGCACCGCATGGTAAAAAATTGAAAGCGAGACTGGAGATAGTGTTAATGCAACCCCTTGCAAAAGCGCGGCAATTTTAACCTCGTACTAAAATACAATTTATATATAAATACAATTTTAAGCCGTTTACAAAGATGCGTTTTTGGAATGACACTAAGAAAATACATGATCAGTTTTAACAATATGCATCACCAGGATTCCCATTCAAAGTGCATTCTGTTTTAAAGTAGTTGATTTAGTGTTATTAATACTAGTAGTTGTATTTGGTTTCTGAGAAAATCACAACAGATACATGCCATTTTTTAAAAATAAAAACGGATAAATAAATTGGAAAAATTATGTAGTTGAAAGTTATATTTGATTTTATACAATACATATATACAAAGGGATTTTCTTGTTCTGGAAGAAGAACGAAGGGCTTGCTTCCTCCCTCCAAGAAAAGGTTAGCAGTAATATTTTAAGTTATGCATGTTGCTAAAAGCAAACAATATAACTTCAAACTTCAATACTTACCAACCTTGGCCTGATCATTAGTCCGAGTCTGTGATTTTTAAGTCCGAAAACCGAACAACATGACCGATTTTAGTAAAAACAGAACATGCGGTAATTTACTCTTCTTTGTCAATTACTCAAAAGCCATTTCAGATATCAAAAATTTCAGTAATAAAATGTTTATCATTCTCTGCAAGTTTGAAGAAAATCCAATTACCCGTCACTGAGTTATCTCCCCTTTTATGTGAAATTTCCGATTATTTTGTTACTTATCGCCTATTAAAACGACAAAGGATAGAGATAAAGTTTCAAAAACAAAAACAAAAAAATTAGCATAGTAAGAGCTACCTATCCTACAATTTGAAAAAAAAGCTGAAGAAACGTCCGGCAGAAACGTATTGAACATATAACCGTTTCATGGAATTTTCACGATTTTGATATGTCAAGACTCTATTTGAGAAAAGGGTTGTATAAAATAAATAAAAGGGATAACAGGAAACATATCTACAATGGCTGAAAATTACAATTACATGCTACAATCCACCAGAGAACTACACAAAAAATACAAGTTTGAATTGCAAAAATGTTCAATAATAAAACAAAAACAAAAGATATGTTATCGGTAAGATTTATTTCCTGCGTCAGTGTAGACTTTAGATGACTTAATTATGTCTTGACACAAGTGCGCTTCAGATTGCTATAGACATTTTTAAATATGACATTGCACGTGTTATTTATCTTTGATCTATCCTATTTGGTAACTCTTTGATCTATCCTATTTGGTAACATTCCTCTTTCTCCAGATGGCGTACAGAACTATAACGTTACATAGAGCAGTTGATATGTTATTCTATTACTTTTTTTTGATATATGCATTTTTTGTGTCAAAATCAATGTCATTACACACAGGATGCCGAATCAAGTATACAAATATGAAAAAAAACTAAGGCTTTCATATTATAGATTTTGTGGTTGTCACCATGCTTGACTACTTCGCTAAATTAAGATTGAGAACTCGTTTCTACAAGCCCCACAATATCTCTAACACTTCACACTTACATGACGCTTATCCTATATATATCTGTTCATTATGCCAGATTTGACCCCTTCAGAATCACAACTTTACGGCATACGTGACAGGGATATACTTACACTTACTGTTGTTTTTATGAAATTTGTGCTGGTCATTTTTTGTTCAGATATTATTGTTGCATCATTATACATATGCAATACGGATACATTTTATGATTTTGATTACTTTTACAGACGTGCAAGATTGTCCTTCAATATTGACTATCAGTTGACAATAAGCAAATAGATGAATAACTTTTAAAAAGACTTGAAATAATTGGTTTAGGGTTATCAATTTTCACGTAAGATGAAAAAAATGGATAATAGGAAACATGAAAATTACAACTACTTGCCACAATCTGCTACATGTATATATTTCATGGTGTTAAGGGAAATATATTTCATTCAACTCAAAATCCAATTACCTGAGGAAATAGCATTGAGTTAATGTTAATTATAACAAGTGTTTTCTGTTATCAATTGGAAAAATGGTATAAAAGAGTTTATAGTACAGCATATGATGCCTCTGCTGGTGAAATGTTAGTCTCCGGGGGTATTCACCAACCCAGTAGTCAGTATTTCGGTGCTTACCCGAAAATCGATTTAATAAGGAAACTTGCAATATCAAAATTTAAGAAAATTTTGCTTAAATCTAAGGAGTATATCTCTCGTGCATAGCTGATTTTGGCTTTCCTTTTATATCTCTTTGGTTACTTGTTCTCTAATAGGTTATACAATTTATTGGGTTTATGGTCTTCCAAATGTTTTGATTTGATCTGCACTGACGAGACATAATTTGTCGAAGATGCCATATCCAGAAACTTCGGTATTTTGTTATTTTTAAACAAGATAATTACCAATTAAGTTTACGGAGTAGTATGGTTTTATATTGGACAGACCAACTACAGGACGGTATATGTATATGTTTGAAGGGGAAAGTCAAAAAAGGGAAAAAAGGGGAAAGTCAGGAAAGCTTTATATTCAAGACTCGTAATCCATTTAACAGATATAGTAAGCGTTTCCTGCTATGCATGCATCATGGTGACTTCAAAATGAAAAACAACAATGAAATCCTGTGTACTCCGTATTCCTTTATTTGTTCATCAATCGTCACATAAGAAATGATATGTTTAAACTTAAAATCGTAGCCAGGAACTAACCAAGCTTGTAGTTAAGGTTACACAACTACATGTTAGATCTGGTCTATTTTCTTATCTGCCCCGTACTCAAGTGATGTCCTTGTTTCTTGGTGTTTCCGATGTTGCTGTTGTCCCTGTATTGTTCGTTTTTAACTGACGGTTCGGTTTTCACTTACTGTAAACAAGTCAGTCTTGAGTTTAGAGACTATTGCTCTATACTGGACGACAAACTCGTGATGTTGACCATGGAATTTTCCCGGACGATAATTCAAGCGTCCTTCGTCATATTAGCGGAGGAGCACTTTTCTGTAATAAACATCTCATCCTCGTATTGGAAGGATGCTCTAAAGCCGAAAGCATTGAAGTAGCGAACTTGGTCTGTCTTTCTAGTTTGTGTATACAAAGTGTATCCATCCGAATCGAAACGTTCTTATTAGCCCCTTCTTTTTGACATGCTATAAAAAGAAACTCAATGAAAAACAAGTATTGTGAGAAGAGAGTTGGGGGTTTGTTATTTTGGCATTAGAAATCCTATTTAAATTGGTTGCACATTCATTAGACAATAATAACGAGTTCAGAGTGGATCCCACTTTCTTATCTATAAATATTAACTTGATCTGAAAAGAGTTTGAACTCTTTCGAATATCAAACTGTTTGGGTCTTGCAATGAAAATTGTATAAATGCAAAGCACAATTCGTCGAACAAAAGTTAAGAATAAAGATTAATCGTGACATATTTGCACCATTTGTAAAAATGGACAAGACAATACATCGACCAATCAGTGACTGTGAACAGGTTTCCGCCATGTTTAATTGATTTTTTTCACATGCTGTTTGAAGCAACTTGACTTCTAAAATATATCGACTTTTTCATTTTGGATATTAATGATTCAAGACTGGCTCGCAAATATACAAATATTGTTTNAAAAAAAGGACCTGTGAAAGGTTTGCTGCCTTACCACAAAAATATTATACCAGTCGGAAAACGAATACCGTAGCAAGAACGAGGAAATTCTAAAATCATAAATCTAAAATTACGGCAATTCACATCCAACACGAATTGAGACATTATGACAAAGACAAAACAAATAAACAAAAATGTGAACAAGAACGTCACACAACTAAAGCACTAGCAGTGTGAACCGCTATAAAATGGTCGTCATTACTCAGCAAGCGACATTTGTTGGCGGCCAGGATTCTAATATATAATTTTGGTAAGTGGCAATTGTATGTTTTTTCCTCTAAGTTTCTGTGAATTCTTAAATGGTGTAAGCAATACTTAATGCTATACATAGCACTGGAATTTCTTGTGTGTACTAAATACGAATACAAGACAAGTGTGGACACATAATCCTGTTTTGGAAAATGGCTGTTGTTACTATGTTTTAATGTTTAAAAGTCTGTTCAAACAATATTTATAAAAGGCAATGAATAAAAACTTATCTGATATAAATTATCGAAATGGCCATCTGTATTTATAGTATTTTAGTTATATTATTTAAAACTAAGTGTAAAGCTATGTCCTTAGCTGTCTTTGGCTTTTCATTTTAGATTCCATTAATTATTTGTTCTCTATCAATTTTTATACATCCTTCGGATTTTAGTCTTCCAAACATTTGATTTGATCTGCACTGAATATTCATAATTTGTCGAAACGGCAATTTGCAGAAACTAAATTTACAGTTACTTCGGTATTTTAGTTATTTATACCTCAAATAAATAATTCCTACCTGATTATTATTCATTATTGCCTCTGTTACGTGATTTGAATGCATCTAAGCGTAATAAGATATAGGAGGGCAAAACTGGTACCAGACCGCATTCGCGGAACTCATGTTCGATTATGTTGCATGCAAGCTTAAATATTACTCATCGCTTTTTCTAATCTCAGTCGAAAGGAAATTAGCCAGAATGTTGAGCCAATTAGTCACCAGTCCTATGCGCGCTTGATCGGAATTTCGCAATCTACAATGTACTGCAATGTTAATTATTTTCTCTCATTCCTACGTGTGGGTTCTTTCGTCACATTTTCAGGACTTTCACTGAATGAATGAAGTTAGATTAAAATTTATATGGTACTTCTTCAATTTGAGCCATCTATAACTCGTAAGTAAATGGGAGTAACAACAACATTACTGAAAAGAATTGTCAAGAACCGAAAACCAAAGTGCTAAAAGACAAAACAGGAGTAATACCACTTGAAAATTGTCAACCGCAATGGTCCTTACTTAATAGAGCCATTCCAAAAGAAAAAGTGGGTAAAACCAGTTACTCGCGCCCCAAATCTCCCTTCTTATTGTTAAAGTGTACGGTATCAACTTAGCAACAATTACTATTGAAAGGTTGTGAACAGTGAAAAGAAATTCAGTAAAAATGAATATTGAGTCATAGTTCGGACCAAAACTTCAAATTTTTCCAGATGGGACTGTTATCTATTTAAAACTTTCTAATGATCGTATGAGGAATATCACTATCATGCAAAGCTATGTCCTTAGCTAATTTTTGCTTTCCATTTACATCAAATTTGATTATTTACTCGCTATCAGGTCTTAAACATCTTTGAGTTTGTGGTCTGAAGAGACAACAGTTGCCGAAATGTCCATATGGAGAAACTAAATTTACAATAACTTTTTAGCTCACCTGGCTAATGCCAGGGTGAGCTTTTGCTATCACTTTGCATCCGTCGTCCGTCCGTCCGGCGTAAACCTTTCATTCAAAGATCTTCTCCTCTGAAACTGATGGGCCAATTGGAACCAAACTTGGCCACAATAGTCTTTAGGTTGTCCCTTACAAAAAAACTGTTTTTCAGGTCCGCGCAATATCCATGATGGCCGCCAGCGGGGAACATAGTTTTAACATTTGACCCTATGGGAAAACACATTCAAAGATCTTCTCCTCTGGAACTATTGAGGCAATTGGCACCAAACTTGGCCACTATAGTCCTTTGGTGGTCCCTTACAAAAAAGCTGTTTTTCAAGTCCGCGCAATACCCAAGATGGCCGCCAGCGGGGAACATAGTTTAAACATTGGACCCTATGGGAAAACACATTCAAAGATCTTCTCATCTGGAACTATTGAGGCAATGGGACCAAACTTGGCCGAACTAGTCCTTTGGTGGTCCCTTACAAAAAAGCTGTTTTTCAGGTCCTTGCGATATCCAAGATGGCCGTCAGCGGGGAACATAGTTTTAACATTGGACCCTATGGGAAAACACATTCAAAGATCTTCTCCTCTGACACTACTGGGCCAATTGGCACCAAACTTGGCCACAATAGTCCTTTGGTGGTCCCTTACAAAAAAGCTGTTTTTCAGGTCCGTGCGATATCCAAGATGGCCGTCAGCGGGGAACATAGTTTTAACATTGGACCCTATGGGAAAACACATTCAAAGATCTTCTCTGACACTACTGAGCCAATTGGCACCAAACTTGGCTACAATAGTCCTTTGGTAGTTCCGTACAAAAGAGCTGTTTTTCAGGTCCGCATGAAACTATTGAGCCAATTGGCACCAAACTTGGCCACAATAGTCCTTTGGTGGTCCCTTTCGAAAAAGCTGTTTTCAGGTCTGCGCGATATCTAAGATGGCCGCCAGCGGGGAACATAGTTTTAACATTGGACCCTATGGGAAAACACATTCAAAGATCTTCTCCTCTGAATTTATTCAGCCAATTGGCACCAACCTTGGCCACAATAGTCCTTTGGTGGTCCCTTACAAAAAAAAACTGTTTTGTCAGGTCCGAGCGATATTCAAGATGGCCGCCAGTGGGAAACATAGTTTTAACATTGGACCCTATGGGAAAACACATTCAAAGATCTTCTCCTCTGAAACTATTCAGCCAATTGGCACCAAACTTGGCCACAATAGTCCTTTGTGGTTTCTTATAAAAATGCTGTCTTTCAGGTCCGAGCGATATTCAAGATGGCCGCCAGCGGGAAACATAGTTTTAACATTGGACCCTATGGGAAAACACATTCAAAGATCTTCTCTGAGACTATTAAGCCAATTGGCACCAAACTTGGCCACTATAGTCCTTTGGTGGTCCCTTACAAAAAAGCTGTTTTTCAGGTCCGCGCGATATCCAAGATGGCTGCCAGCGGGAAACATAGTTTTAACATTGGACCCTATGGGAAAACACATTCAAAGATCTTCTCCTCTGAAACTATTGAGCCAATTGGCACCAAACTTGGCCACAATAGTCCTTTGGTGGTCCCTTACGAAAAAGCTGTTTTCAGGTCTGCGCGAGATCTAAGATGGCCGCCAGCGGGGAACATAGTTTTAACATTGGACCCTATGGGAAAACACATTCAAAGATCTTCTTCTCTGAAACTACTAAGCCAATTGGCACCAACCTTGGCCACAATAGTCCTTTGGTGGTCCCTTACAAAAAAACTGTTTTTTCAGGTCCGAGCGATATTCAAGATGGCCGCCAGCGGGAAACATAGTTTTAACATTGGACCCTATGGGAAAACACATTCAAAGATCTTCTCCTCTGAAACTATTCAGCCAATTGGCACCAAACTTGGCCACAATAGTCCTTTGATGGTCCCTTTCGAAAAAGCTGTTTTTTCAGGTCCGCGCAATATCCAAGATGACTGCCAGCGGGGAACATAGTTTTAACATTGGACCCTATGGGAAAATACATTCAAAGATCTTCTCCTCTGAAACTACTAAGCCAATTGTCACCAAACTTGGCCACAATAGTCCTTTGGTGGTTTCTTATAAAAATGCTGTTTTTCAGGTCCGAGCGATATTCAAGATGGCCGCCAGCGGGGAAGATAGTTTTAACATTGGACCCTATGGGAAAACTCCCTCAAAGATCTTCTCCTCTGAAACTACTGAGCCAATGGAATCAGACTTGGTCAAAATAGTTTTTATTTGGACCCCTGAAAAGAAAAATGTTTTTTACACTTAGCTGAAGGATTAATAACACTTTGACCTTATGAATGATTTTTACCCTGTATTTCCAATCTTAGCAAATCGTGGAAGTCCCTCTTTCAGAATTTTGTTTTTCACTGTGTCAACAAATAAAATTCTGTCTTCTGTCCAACAGTTAGTGAGATACCCGTGTACCCGAAGTCTTTCTCTGTGGTAATTTTTTATGACAACACCCAGCTGTTCGAAAAATGCAAAAATCTGGCCATCATCAGCCGATAGAGGATGTTCTGAACTCGAACTTTTATGTAGTCAGTGTTTTCTGTTGCTACTACCTTTGGATTTCTAGAGTAGACTGTTAATAGTTTCTTTCTTACACAAAGCCCAGATGTTAATAGCTTATTTCTAACATCCTCATTGTCAAAGTATAAAAGCCACATACCATTTACACGTTGTAAACCTTTCAGGTGTCTGGTTGGTACGACCACATTTATACATGTATAAAGCTCTACATGTGTCAGAAAATCCTTTTGTTGAGGTTTTGTACTACCAAAAAGATCGGATTCCAATATGAATATTGGTTTCACTGTAGAATTTTCATTGTCATATTATTGTCACTGTACAAGTCCTTTGCAGCTTTTGATACAGTTTCTGAAAACGTGGCGGCCATGTTTTCTTTGTTTACAATTTTACACCTTTTCTCGTTCTAAAATTCTACAAAATGTTCAGCTTTTATCTTGGTTTTAGTTTTACAAAATGTCAATAGAGCATTCTCCACCCTTTCTATATGAAATTGCATGTATAAGACGAGGAATTAAAGTCAAATTCAAGTTTTTCCTGGGAGCGTGAAAAGATCCGTAGATAACGTTCTGTGCCCCTTGGGCCAATCTCTGTTGTTTCATTATCTCTAATTCTGGAGGATGTATTGATGGGATCCATCTGGCATAAAAATCAGTATTAATGGAAAGAACACCACCAATGTATATGTAAGTGAAATTGAAGAATCTAGCAGTATTAATTTCATGAGCTTTTACGAGTCCTTGAGAAAATTCGTTCTCGTTAGAGTTTAAGAAGAAGTCTATGAGAAGAGGAACACAATTCGTGCCCATTGATATATCAACTTTATATCAACATGTTGTCGATAAATACGTAATAACACCTCCAAATGTTACAAATATATTATAAATAAGAAAATCAAGCATACTGCACACCTGTTTTTCATCGTTACATACTTTTCGTTTTAAAATGGTTTTTGAAAAAAATAAAGATTTCTAACAAATATAACAATTTGTTTGAATCGAATGACACCTTTGATTCGTGATTTTAGTTTATCACGAGGAAGCCTGGTATAAAGTCTGGAAAAAATTAACTTGTTATGCAAAATAACAAACAGGTTGTTGCTTACAAACATTTTTTTAAGTTTTTGAAGTGAAGAACTTTGATTTTCATTTGGAAAATATCAAAATAAATAAAATTCTGAAAAAAAATCATGGAGATAATAAAATTTTAAAGTGAAATAACTCAACTTTTATAAACGACATTTGTTAAAAAATTATACATTTGACCTGTTGATTATGAAAATGCTTATGAAATAGTTGAAAAAGAGATAAAGTGTTAAAAGAAATTAAAAATATAAACAGTCATATAAGTGCAACATGCGTTGGAAAATACATAGGTTAACATACGTTCAACGCATGCTGTACGTATGTATCAACGAATATGTAAAACGCATTTAAAAACATGCCTAAAACGTGTTTGCTAACACATGCAATTATATATGTAACGCACGTTTTACATATGTTTTCAAAAACATGAGTAAAATATATGAAAAACATGCATATTGCATAAGTTAAAATACATATTTAAAGCATAAAGTATGTATTACGTGCGTTTTTTATTTTCGCATGAAAAACATACGAATAACATCTGTTATATGGATACTGTACAATAATGTACACAGAAAAAATAGTAAAAGGCGTATTACGGACGTAGTGAACTGCATCACGTCCGTATTTTTACGGCTGTTATGCAGATCAACTGTTTTCCACGCGTTTTTGGTAGAACGTAATACTTATCGTCTTTCCCTCCGCCTATCTCAGCCTGCAGAACCCTTCCACAAAAGCCATATCCGGTTGACCCGAACTTATCAAGAGGTTGACTTGGAGTTATCAAGCCAATTCTCCCAATGTTTGACAAGCAATAGCCTTTTTATCAGTTTCGCAAGAAATAAATCTTAATTGCATTAAGAATCTATATTATATTTTCCGTTTTTAATTTTGTAAATATATTACTGTCACCAATACACAAAAATGCAAACGAGGCGTTCGAAAAAATACGGAAATTAGGTCGCTGATAACGTCAGCAGTGCCACCATTTTGTTTACATTGTGACGTCATAAAAGTGCCTAGGAACTGAAAGACAAATATACAACGAGAGGTTCTGCAATGTAGAAAAACGACTATATTTCGATTTGCTAACGTGGTTCGATCACAAAATTTCTAAATTAAATAACGATAGCCGACAAAAAATATTGTGAAGTCATAAAATTACGACAAAACATTTCCCATTTTGTAAAAAATGAATGAATCTCATTTCCCGCGCAACCTTGGGAGAATTTGACACAAAACCTTATAGACTATTGTATATATATATATAAGAAATAAAAGACGATAAACAAGTTATCTGAATTTTGAAAGCTGGAATATTGTAAAATATCATCCCGCTCGCCAGAATATGCAGCTTCATATTCTGGCTCACGGGATGATATTTTACGATATACAGATGTCAAATTCCAGATAACATACATCTTTATCCGTTTTACATCGGTAGTTCATCCCTTATGCATTTCTTATTGTATACATTTTGGTGTTATTTTGTATATGCATATTTGCCTGATTATTTCTCACGTTCCTTAATTTAAAGAAAATGCATTGCTCAATTACAAAAATTGAAAAACATTCCAGTGATCATTAAAAGTTCAATATACGGCTTATCACAAAATGAAATACAAATGTATTCAACTAAATATGAACATGTCAGAAAACACCCGAAGAACCTACAATACAAATAATTGAAGAAAAAACCTGTATCCTGTAAGGACATCTGATAACTTGATATCGTGATTCTGGTATTACAATTTATAGACCTAATGTCAAAATAACAAAGCAACACATGTTAGATATCTATATAAGGACGAAACGTTTTACATACGTTTTACATACAACATATGAATTACACGTATCTAACGTATGTTTTACGCACGTTGAATCGAACACAAGTTTTACGTACGTTTACCATGCATTTAATATACGTTATGTACGCATGTTTAATATACCATTTTTATCATCCTTCCCCATGGTTATATCAGCCAGCAGAGCCTTTCAGCAAAAGCCGTATCTGGTTGACCCGGATATATCAGAGGTTGACCTGGATATATCAAGGGATTCTCCCAAAGTTTCAAAGGCAATAACTTTTTTTCAAGGTTTCAAACGAAATCAAATTTGTAACAATAAACATCTATTGCATTTGCTCTTTCTGATTAGGTATTCAGAACAAAATTATGATTACACAAATAGATAAACTAGATGTCAGAAAAATTGTAGAAACTAGGTCGTTGATATGTCCTGCAGAGCTTTGACGTTTTCACATTATGACGTCATAAAAGCTCCAAGCAACGATAGAATGTTGTAACAACCAAAGGTTGCGGCAAAGTTCAAAATCGACATTATTTAGAGAATTTCGGTCAAATTATTCACCCAGTTACATAACCTTTGCCAATAAAATGATAAAAAAGACTATAAAACATGTCTTTAAGCTGAAAATTGCTGAAAAGGCGAGAATGGCATGTATGTCGAATTTCCCGCGCAACTTTGGGAGAATTTGAAAATTCAGTTCAAACACAAATCTAAAATGCAAAATAAAGGATGATAAACAAGTTATCGGGCTTTTGACAGCTGATGTATTGTAAAATATCACCACGCTCGCCAGAATATGAAGCTTGGGGCTCGTTTGCTCACTCGCCCCTTTGCTTCATATTCTGGCTCACGGGTTGATATTTTACGATATATTGCTGTCAAGAGCCCGATAACATATACTTATTGTTTAATTTGAAATACGACGTCCTCAACACGCGGCACACGTATGTTTTACATGCGTAAAATATGTTTGCACTTTTAACTGTGTAAGGACGTTATCATTACATAACAAAAGGCTGTTTCGCGAAAAAAGTGTCGCATAATAAATGTAAAAAAGTCGCAAAGTCAAAAGTCGTTGCAGTCGAACAGAGTCAGTGTTAAAAATGTATTTCTATAGTTGAAAGAAAGATAAAAATGTGAAAACAAACAATAATTTTGAACAATCTACAGAAAATCCATGTTTTGTTTGCATAAAAAGCCACTTTGTATAAAAAGGTAAAAATGATGCTAAATATAATAAATGTTAAAAGTCGAGAATCAAAACTCGTTGTTGTCGAATAGAGTCCGTGTTAAAAGAGTGTAATTATGTTTTGAATGATGTAATTCTTAATCTTAAGATGTAGATGAATATTCGTAACACTGTAAATGTTTTCTGATCCCAAATAAATTTCCAAATGAATACCCAAACAAGAACCAAAATCATACATCCAGAATGCATGGCAGTATAAGGATTACACGCAGACAGGGAAAGTAAACGGCAAAAAACGAAATAAACAGTACATAAAATAAACGGCACAAAAAAATAAAGCACCGACAGTGTGAACCCCTGAAAAAACAGGAGTGTCCTAAAATGTCGAATAAAAACTTAAATGAATTTTACCTGTTAATTATGAAAATAATTATGAATAGCTGACAGAATGATAAAAATAAAATTTAAAAAAACATAAAAAATTTTAAACAATTTGCAGAAAACTGTCATATAGGTAACCAGGTTATATTCATATAAACCAGAGGGTCACATGTGAGACTGTATCGCACATGTGGTCAAATAAGATTCCCCACAGGGTTAATGATTAATTTTAGGTACTAAAGTCGGCAATTTAGCTGCGAGCACTCTTTGACTCATCTGTCTAAATTATGTTTTGTCATATTCTTTTCTTTTTCAAGATAGTGGTCATAGAGTTAGTAGTCTACCTGTATTGGGTTTTATTCGTATATTTATTATACTGTAGGGAAACGGGATAGAGAAAAGTGGAGGTTTGGGTACCTATAAACCGGTTTAACCCTACCGTTGCTTTTTGAAATTGCCGGTACCAAGTCCGGCTATCCCGAGTTTCTATTGTTATTTTCGTTCGTCTCTTGTATTTCATTTGTGTTTTTCTAGTGCAGTTGGTTTGTGAATTGTGGTATGTGATTGTATTATTCGGCCATTGTATGTCTTTACTGTTATTGTTGTTGGTAATTCCTGATGTTAAAAGGTCGAATTCGAATTTGAGTGTAAAATTTTTTTATGCATTTGACATCAAAATCATGAAAATGTTTAAGAAATAGTTGGCAGAAGGATAAATGTTTTAACTTTCGACAGTATACTGCCATATAGGTCACCGGGTTATATTCACATAAACCAGAGGCTCAAATGTGAGCCTGTATCGCACACCCGGTGGCAATTGATCAAATAAGATTTCCCACATGGTTTAATAATTAATATGAGGTCAATTGGTGGTAAAGTCAGCCAGCTTTTAGATTATTGTCATTCTAAAATGCCTAGTTAATATCAATGTGATGTATGAAACAGTTTCAAGAATTAACCATTTAGAGCATTTTAACATAGAGTTTTATATCGAACTATACTCCCCGGTGGCGACCATTTTGAGTTTCGGATTGGTTCCAATATACAAGATTTTTTTAGATGTCCATAAAGTGTCTAGTTAATATTAATTTGTTACTTTTGACGGTTTTGAAGAATAAGCAATTTACAATATTTTCCATAGGTTAAATGTGAAACTGTGTTCCCTTCTGGCAGCCATTTTGGGATTTTTGATTGCTATAAAATATAAAATTGGTAGATAATCGTTATGTTACTACTATGTTAAACTTAGATCAGGCGTGACGGCCATCTTAGATTTATGATCGGTACTTAAGTCCTACAGTTGTGAAATGACCATCGTGTTGCCATGCCTAGTTAATATTAACTATATGTGTGAAACGGTTTCAAAAAGGAACAATTAACATAATTTTCCAAAACGGTCCTATGTTTAACTATGTTCCGCAGTGGCTGCCAT
>MJUU01063986.1:151750-162754 GCA_002080025.1 Modiolus philippinarum
AAAATCTACATCGCATGTCCAATCAAAATCTTGATATGTAATTGATGAGTGCTGTCAAAGCGTAAATCATGGTTGATGACTAAATGTAAATTATATGTCAGACCAATGAGAGTTACATACTCCAGCAACTTGTTCTGTCTATCAAATCAACACGCACATCAAACCTTGAAACTATAAATGTTCTTTCTGATGTATTCATGTTTACAATCTGATAAAAAAGAATGCATGGAAAGGTCACTAATCTGTGACGTGTCAACTAACAAAAATTTATACTTAATCCGGTATGTGTTGTATTTGCCGAATTTCGAAGACAAGTGTTCCAGCAGCATAGAATATATACATAAAGAGACCAACTGTGTGTCAGATTTCGACGATCTATTCCGTAAATCGTATCAAGCCAGGATCAATCATCGACAAGTTCAGAAAAGACGAATAAAAAACCAAGTCGTTAAGTTTCAGTTTCCGTTATATGTGATCTTTCACTGAACAATCTTTATTTCATTTTATATACCAAAAATGAACTCAAGCTCAAATATGCAAATCAACAATGAATGGGTATAGAGTAACTGCACATAACACAAAATCTTTACAAATACATGATAGAACCATTAAATGTAACAATACATTTAGTGTTGTTTCTCCTTTTTAAGTCACCATGAGACCTTCAACTATGAATTGTAAACTTTACAAAAGAATCAGCATGTCCTTTCTACCTTTTTGAAGCTGGAAGAGAGTAACTCAAATTAACAATAACTTAAATACCTCAAAGCAATCGAAATAATAAAAACACTCATTCTATCAGAAAATGAAAGTTGTTTATTTTCGAGAACGGAACAGAAATGTGGTACATGGTGAACAAAACTACTACAGGTACGGTGACATTTTTTTTCAACATTACATTCAAAATTTACATCGCATGTCCAATCAAAATCTTGATATGTAATTGATGAGTGCTGTCAAAGCGTAAATCATGGTTGATGACTAAATGTAAATTATATGTCAGACCAATGAGAGTTACATACTCCAGCAACTTGTTCTGTCTATCAAATCAACACGCACATCAAACCTTGAAACTATAAATGTTCTTTCTGATGTATTCATGTTTACAATCTGATAAAAAAGAATGCATGGAAAGGTCACTAATCTGTGACGTGTCAACTAACGAAACTTTATACTTAATCCGGGATGTGTTGTATTTGCCGAATTTCGAAGACAAGTGTTCCAGCAGCATAGAATATATACATAAAGGGACCAACTGTGTGTCAGATTTCGACGATCTATTCCGTAAATCGTATCAAGCCAGGATCAATCTTCGACAAGTTCAGAAAAGACGAATAAAAAACCAAGTCGTTAAGTTTCAGTTTCCGTTATATGTGTTCTTTCACTGAACAATCTTTATTTCATTTTATATGCCAAAAATGAACTCAAGCTCAAATTTGCAAATCAACAATGAATGGGTATAGAGTAACTGCACATAACACAAAATCTTTACAAATACATGGTAGAACCATTAAATGTAACAATACATTTAGTGTTGTTTCTCCTTTTTAAGTCACCATGAGACCTTCAACTATGAATTGTAAACTATACAAAAGGATCAGTATGTCCTTTCTACCTTTTTAAGCTGGAAAAGAGTAACTCAAATTAACAATAACTTAAATACCTCAAAGCAGTCGAAATTTAAAATGAGGGAGGATGTGCCTATTTGTAATAATGCAGCGTTTAAAACATAACTCTATGATCATGTCAGTTGGTGCATCATTTGTCCGTCTGGACACATACATTTTTGGTCACTTATTTATATTTCCTAGGACACTTACCGGGTCGTTGTGAATGATTATTTTTTCCAATTGAATAGTACTTTAAGCAGTGATAGATTAAGCAGCTATAACATGTACTAAACGAAGTGGCAATCGCCTTGGAACATAACACGCTTTGCACACATATCTTGGTAGAAACAATGAATGTCAAGATTTCAAGAAATATTTAAGCTCTAAATTTAAGACAAAATACAACAACAGGCACCAACAATGGAAGTAATCAAAACCACGATAGATAAATTAAATCATACCTTGGAAAAAAGCAGAAGATTTGGATGTGAAACAGGTGCATACGGAGGCCAGCTAACATGAATAAACAGAACAGAACAGAACATATATTTGCATCCACACCGCATTGACAAAATTGCACAAAGCAAAAAAAAAAAAAAAACAAAGTTGCAAATGCATAAGGCGTTGGTTTTGTATTCAAATTAAACTTGCGGCTCAGAGACTGCGCCTCTATCGCTCACCTGATATAATGCTTCTAGACAATGCCTTATGCTGATGCAATAATCTCCAACTAGCACTTTCGTTTCGGGTCAGATTTAATTGAAATGAAGAATCTTTGCTAAAGACTCTCAAACAAATTTCCTATTAAGTTATATTAATTTGATTCAGTAGTTTCAGAGATGATCCGACTACATATGATATTTAATAGGGTACAATGTCACACAATGTTCTGCAAGAAGCAATCTTTGTACTGGACCTTCCATACATCATTCCAATACAGTCTAGTAAAAATGATAAAAAGTTTCAAAGTACAAATGTAAATGATGATTTACCCATAAATCATATACTTTGTAACGCACTGGAAGCCATGTTTTTATCTGATAGAAAAAAATGGATCAATATTGAAAGTACCTTCTATGCATCATTTCTATAAAGTTTTTGTGGTTTTAGAGGCAGGGACGAAAATGTTAAATTGAACGGACAACAGACGGACGCTAAGTGACGGAAATAGTTTACATTGACCATTCTGATTCCTTTACATTTGCATAAACAATGCAAAGGATATTATATTGCGCAAATTGGGCAGTCGTTTCAAATGCATTGTAGAACCAAGCACCGGAACAAAGCTTTTACTGTTGCTGTTCCTCCTGGAGTCATCATGAAGACTTCAGCAATGAGCTTTGCTTTATACCTCAAAGAAAGTTCAAGACGGCCCCTACCATATCTAATTGCAACATACTTATTTTTTATCAGTGCATCTATTGCAAATACTAGTACTGGAAAAAAGAATTCACGAGGTTAAAAACATACTTATGAAGACATCGAAAGTTCTCAGTTCATGTCACTTAAATGCTCTTCTCTGTAGAAACTTCCCCAAGGGTTTGTTCCTCCGTCATTTCAGTACAATGAGAGGCCAGTATACGTAAAAAATTGTCAAGTCATTGGATCAAAAGTCAATATAATGAATTCATGTAGAATATCTTGTCAATATCCATTATTACGTTAAGAATGTAAGTTACGCCACAGAGTTTCTGGACTTTTTTATCAGTTTCTGACATTTTTAACATTTCCGTAGAAACGTGAGAAAATGCCGTTGGTAATAAGCTGTTTGCGATTCACGCCATATTTAGACATCAAATGTTCAGCCTTCTATTAAAGTTTTTAAAAGCATTCCATAACTTATGAAATTTGTAGTTTAAGTGTGATATTTAAGGTTGCATTCATTAAACATTGAACAACCTAAAAAAAAATTTTAAAAATATTTTTGCCCTGGTGAATAAAACTTGTTCAAAAGTTAGTGAGAACAGAACTGTCAATCCAAAACGAAAAATCCAAAGACAAAGGCAACATTGGAAAAACGAGGACACATACACACGCACACATAGACATATTCATTTACTCCATATCCTTTCGTAAAATATTTTTAATACAGGTGTTTGCCCTTTAGTGCAGTGTGGAGTTGGTAAAACAATTCCCCGTGTTAGAGATGTATTCCCTTTATTTTCTTAGATATGGTGTACTTGTACATGAGATAATATCTCATGTGTACACTTTGTTGTTTCACGGCGAAGACTATTTAATGCTACAGAAGCATTGGCAACTTGTGGTCTAGATTGTAGAGTGTTGAAAACTTGCATAGATTCAACAAGCTTTGGCATGCCGTTTAAAGGTCCTAAGTCGAAGCGAAGGAGTTTGTTTACGATCTGGAAAATTTTGAAAAACGAAGGCGATGTTGAAAAGCAAGATAGTGTTGTTGCCTGCTATCAGAAGTCAAATATGAGTGATTTCCTGCAGCATATAAATGCATCTAATAGAAATTGAATTTGAATCTGCTTTTGATATTTATGTGTCATAAAATGAGCCTTTTAAATGCTTTAAGGAGGTTCGCTCCTCATATTTTGGGAGTTCTGATAGATTTTTGGGATCCTCATGTTTTATCCATTTGAAAGCATTACAATTTTTTGCCCATTGACCCCATATGTTTTCAATAATTTCATAATTTCATTTTATACCTCTTTATGAGCATTGTGTAAATATTTCATTAAATTCTATTTATTTTGCCACATTCATTCATGGTCAAATCTTGCTAATGTTAATCCTATTAAAAAAATCAGGGGAGTTCAGTTTCCCGCCAAATTTTTAATCACTTATATCTCAAAAACGAGATCATCAACCTATCATTTTTTTCACTTAAATAACTTCTTTTTTTGATTTTCTAATTAAAAAATCATGTTTATTTGAAATCCAATTTATTTTCAAATGGAGTATCCCCTTCAATAAAAATATGTGACGTAAAGTGAAATTAACAACCATATATAAAATTTATTTAAAAAAAGTTAGCAACAAAGCAAAATTGCATATATATAAATTGTTCATTGTTCTAGCAAATTAGTATACATATATTGCAGAACCTGAAGTATTGTCATGTGTATGAAACAGCTGGAGATAACACATAATACAATGTTGATAAATCTAAAATTCTAAAAATCTGCATTTTCCCTAAATGCACTTCATATAAAACCTTTATATCACAGGAAAACAAAAAAAAATGAGAAAGCAAAATGATTGTCCTTGTAGTATGCCAATGGTCTACGTCTGTTCCGCCTAGAAAAAAAGAAACAAAAACTAATTAAATTTGCTTTATGGACTCTAATTGATAACACTATCAATTCTGCTGTTAAGTAATTACATGGACTTCCTTTCTAGAACCTCTTTACACTGTATCTTAAATGAATAGGTAATGATACTCGAAAATCGGCAAATTTTGCTACCTTGTACATAATCTCAAAATATGAACTTCTAACACCTGATTTCTCAACATGGTCATAAACAGAACTACTACAACGAGCTGTAATGTGTGTATTTAGTTTTATCAGAAGCATTGACAGATGTTGTATTTACGACAGATCAGCCACAAAACAAATTTCTAATGTTAACCAATACAGTTTCAATAGTTCTACTGTGGTTTATTGTACTGTTTATCCATTCACATTTTGTTGCACTTATTTTGTCATATTAAAGGACTACATTTGATTTTGTCCCAGTTGTAGCTATGCAACACTTGTATTTTTTAAACTGTAATTAAGGCCACACTGTCTGTGTTATGAACAAATTTTTCAATTAGGGTTATTGATATTTGTCAGCTTATAATTATCTTTTAATTTTTCAGCTTCCAAGTAGATATACATTGTTCTGATGACCTAAAAGTCATTACAGTTACATATTTTTGTTATAATCTCCATTTAAAGCAAGTCCTTTGTACAATCTTAATCTTTATTCTCCAGCTCTACATCTATATTCATTGTTTCGTGATTGCAAAAAAGTACAAAAAAATAGACAGCTTAATATTCTACAAAATGTACCTTTTATAAGAATTCCGGCTCATAAAACTCGGCACGACCTGTCAGTTTCAGATGACAAACACTGTCTAGTGGAAGTCTGTGATTGTAATCCACATAATGTTCTCCGTTCACATAGGTCTATAAATGAAAGCGATGAATGAATATTAAAATGCTGAATGGTTACATTCGAAATTCATAAGAAATTATTTAAATTTGCTAAATCTGAAATTACTAGTTCTAATTATGCTACACAAAAATTATGCCTAACAAAGGACACTATTACAGTTTTCTATCAATGATATTTCCTATTTTGAGCTAAATACCCGTGTCTTGCACAGTCCTAAATACATTTAAAACACTTACCACAAATCTGTCTGATTGAATGTTCACAGCTATTTCAAATGTTTCTTTCTTTTCAAATGGAAAACCTGGTTGATCCCGTTCTTCATCCTGCCAGTCTCCTCCAGAAAATGTATTCCTTATTGTACAGTTTTCTTGTAGACGTGGATTGAAATGGAACGCTATATCGCAGTCATCATCTTCTCCACAACAAAAGTTAACTGCAAACCTTAAATATAAGTTATGTAAAAATATAGTTGGATCAGAATGAAGGAGCAATTGTTCAACATAACGATTTCAACATAGGCAACACAAAAGTCTTTTTTTTGAAAGATGATCTATCTTACTTGGATAAAAAATAATTGACAACAGAACAAACAATAACAGGGAAATGGACATTGTGACAATGACATGCTGGAACAAGGAATGGGAAGGCAAAAAATCACATAAAAAATATACATTTGGCTACAAAAGAAAAACACAGAATCGATAGGACAAGAAAATGAGTTACACGTGATAGCATAAACACAGCATCGATTAGATCACAAGGGAATAATACAGAATCCATTCCCAAACTAAAATATTTTGAAATGAATCGTACTAAAATCGTGTTAAGGTAGATGGGTAGTCCAAAATTATTTTCCATAGATTTTCTTTATTTTCTCAGGAAAGTTTCCTTATTATATTAGCATTGAAATAAAAAAAAAATAAAAAAGGGGGTCACCGTGCTTGTTTTTAAAATAACTGATATCAAAATAATCGAATATTTCTAATGAATATATAGGCAAAAACAGGTATTTGGTTGTTTTCTTTAAAACTATTCCATAGATTTCTTTCTATTTTACTCATATGTTAGGCCTTTGAACATACTTTCATAAAATATAAAGAAAAATAGGGGTCATCGACTTTGTTTTCCAAATAATTTGAAAAATGTGAATTTTCATAGTGATATCTATGTAAAATATTCTTATCTCCCTTTTTTCAAATCTCCTTTTCCAAACAATTTAATTATCAGATTACCAAACATCACCCAATTAGATAAATACATGTTAAATTAAGCGAATGAAGATCATTTGCTTTTTGTATCACTGATATAATATTTATTGATATATTACAAATAAAAATATTTGCATATTTAAAAAGCAGATAATACCATAACAGTATAAATTACAAATTCAAAATGGCGGAAGACTAACGATCTACCTTAACCTCATACTTAACTTGTACATACACGAGTTATTGTATTGATTTATTTACAAGTTATTAAATAACTCTTAAACTGATCATATGAGTTATGAAATGAGTTATTAAAACTACACAAGTTTAGTACAAGTTTGGGATTGTGATTTGCATGCAATTTATTAAGACAATTTCATGCATAGAAACAAATTATTTACACTTTATTGTCTTTAACACAAAAGTTTTTACAAGTTTAGTACGATTTATTTACTTCATAATCAAACCACTACGAGTTATGTACGATTTATTGTCTTTACACAAACCCAATTTCAATTCTGCTACGAGTTATTATACCTCAATTTACACTAAAATTCTGAGAAACAATAAGTATACAATTTATTACTATTACACAAGAAAACGGGAAACATGTGACCTCAAACATTCATGCGCACACCAGAAGCTTTCAGTTTTGAAAAAAAAATCTCAGAGGGGGGAAGTGAGTGGATCTGCCAGTTTATAGAAAGTAACAAAATAAGGTATTTATATTTAAAAAAAAACTGCATTACAAACATTTTAATAAGAAAATATATCATTTAACTACTGTAGTAAAATGCCCCTTATAACTTCCTTAAATTTAGTGTGTTTTCAGTATTAGGGCCTGCATACAAGGATAGTGATGATCAGTGAGGTTAATTATGTTTTTTTTTCACAAAATTAATATAAATCGTGTTTTTTTTTATTTCTAAATTATTTTGACATGATAAAGTTTCTATGATCAAGTTATATATATTGACCAATTTCAAATATATTTGAAAAATCTTCCAATAAATATCCTCATTATATATTATGCCAATGGTTTCAAAACAATTTAAAGAATGAACTAGAAATAAATATAATTTTGATATATATGTGTATTTGAGGAATAAGGAAGTGAACTATAGGCTATATTTCAAATTTTTGTGATAATAGCGCACTATCTTTTTCATTCGAGTTATTTAAGAGTTATTTACGAGTTATTTATGATTTATTTCATACAATTTTTGAGTTATTTACAATTTATTCCTAACAATTTTAGTATCATCTATTTGCCTTTAACAAGTTTTGTGCAACTTATTGGAAACAATGTTGGTATAAGATAAATCTCAAAAACAATATAGGAATAAGTTATTAACAGTTTTTTTTCTGGAATTCTAGAACAAGTTCCTTATGGTTAACTTAAACAATTTATTCACGAACTACTCTTTAGTGAGTTAATAACTGATTTGCATACGAAATATGCCACATCAAAATTGTAACAAACTTGTTAGATTTCTTTACGAGTTATTTGTGTGAGTTATTCCGGACTTTTGGACTTGTAATTTGGACAACAAGCGAATACCACAAATCAATTAGACGATGAGATCACAAGAGAATAACATAGATTAGACCACATGGGGATAACTCAGAATTTAGTAGACCACATGAGGAAAAAACGTAATCGATCAACAACAAGAAAATAACACATAATCAATTATGCCACAAGTGAAAATCACATGATTGTTTAGACAACAAATGAATAACAAAGACTCAATTAAACCACAGCTGGATATAACAGAATTGCTTATACCTCAGGGAATAACACTGAATCGTTTGGACGACAAGGACATAACTCTGTATCGTGTAGAAACTGTTAGCGAAGAAAGAAACTGGTTACAATTCAAGATCAAGGTCTTTTTAATATTGAAATTATTAAATACCGAAGTTGTGAATTTAAATTCTGCATATGCAAATCATTTCGTTTTTCGCCTCATTGGCGTAGGAAGAGAATTGGGAAATCAAACAACTGCAGTACAATACCGAAGGAACAAGGGAAGTGGTGGTTACGAAAGACAAAGCCAAAAGACATGGCGGAAACGGGAACATAGAAAAAAGACAAAACAAGGACGCAAAACAGCCACAAGGCACGGAAATAAAAAGACTACATTTAGAACTAAGGCACTCATAGTGTGAACTCCCATGAAAACCGGGGGTAAGGCAAGCTAAAACGTTTCAAAAGGCCATATCAATAAATATTTCACTTGAATAAAACAGCCTTAATCGAGTACTCTGCACGAAAGTTTCATATTGAAATAAGATATTGCAAAAAATGTTTAAAATAATTAAATATCAAAATTACAGTTCATTTTTGTTCTGCAGAACATTTCATTAAGACAAAATAAATTCGAAACGTTTGGAAAATCGACATAAATCAAAATATGTTCAAAAGCTTGAAGACATCAAATAACTTAAAAGTAACGCAAAAACATTATAAGGACAAAGCTTTGAAGGAGAAAGATACACCTTAGTTTTTATTAAAAATCTGAAGTTAAGATATAGTGACTGTTCAAAAATTTGGTTTTCATGCCAGCGACTAAGTAAAGGGCGACTGGGCTAGTGATTACTGTGGGTCTTGTGGGTCTAACAGTATAACAGCTGATGAGAACCTAACAAAATATGGAAAATGTAGTAAATTTTGGTCTGTCGGTGGCCTTTTTGACGACTTATGGATTTTCAGTGCAAATGAAATCGATCAAAATATTTGGTAGACCAGAACACAACAAGAATAGAATTCCTGGGTCCCCCGCCGCTCATGCAATATACTAGTATACTGTATATGAAATTGAAATATTTTTAAACATTCAGGGCAGTTCCAAAATTAAATATGTGGGGAAACAAAAAGGATCGACCACGGCAGATGTTCCACCTTGACCAATGTATTAGTGGAATTAACATTTGGTATAATTTTCATGAAAATCTGTCAAAATTTGTTGCCACGAGAGCGCTTACAAGGTAAATTTTTGGATAAAACAGAGTCATTATTTTCAACAAAGTCCCATAACTCCGTAAAAAAATATTGACCGAGGCTGACTTTCGAACTTAACCAAGGTATTAGTAGTAAAAACATTTGATATAAATTTCACGAGAATCCGTCAAAATTTGTAGGCATGAGAGTGCTTACAAGGTCAATTTTTGGCTAAAACGGTGTTGTTATTTTGGTCAAATGGTGAATAAAAGGATATGGAGTAAATGCACATGAGACAAAGTCTGTACAAATACATGGTAAAAAACAAGCAAAGGAACAACGCTTTTATTGTTGTTCTTCATCTTGAAGTCACCATGAGGCCTTCAACAATGAGCTTTGCTCATACCTCAAAGTAAGTTCAAGACGGCCCTTAGCACCGGTTTAAGCGGAATTCTTTGCTATCTGTCGAGCAACGCCTACATCCATGTCTTTCTTGGTCATGGGTGTGGGATTGTCAACAAACATCAATTAAACTGGCAAAGTGATCTTACAATCACTGTCATCCTTTGCCCGACAAAAGCAGTAGTGTCTTAAGCTAGTGGACAACTACAACATATAGACAAACACAGGGCACTCATCAAGCCGAATGTAAGAAAACTTGGCGTTATAAAATAGTGAGGTGTGGGCACTTATAACAGGTGGTCTGGATTACATTTCGAAATTAATAAAATAAATGCCAAAATTTGAAAGTATCAATAGTATATCCATATGAGAAATTCTCTCACGCACAAGTACACCATCACTGAAAAATATAGAGAGCATACATCTCTCGCAATAACTCCGTCAAAAAGTCTCGATCGAAACTGATCTTCAAACTCGACCAAGGTATTAGTGGTATAAACATTTGGTATAAATTTCATGAAAATCCGTTGAAATTTGTAGCCATGAGAGCGCTTACAAGGTCAAATTTTGGCTAAAACAGTGTCGTTATTTTCGTCAAAGTCCCATAACTCCGTAAAAAATATCGACCAAGGCTGATTTTCGAACTTGACCAAGGTATTAATAGTATAAACATTTGGTATAAATTTCATGAAAATCCGTTAAAATTTGTAGG
>MJUU01063986.1:163333-173444 GCA_002080025.1 Modiolus philippinarum
ATAAACATTTGATATAAATTTCATGAAAATCCGTTAAAATTTGTAGGCATGAGAGCGCTTACAAGGTCAATTTTTGGATAAAACAGAGTCATGATTTCGGTCAAAGTCCCATAACTCCGTCAAAAAGTATCGACCAAGGCTGATTTTCGAAATTGACCAAGGTATTAGTGATATAAACATTTGGTATAAATTTCATGAAAATCCGTTTTAATTTGTATGCATGAGAGCGCTTACAAGAAAGTATGACGGACGGACGCACGGACACACGGACGCTCGGCATTTCTATGTCCCCGCTCTGCGTTGCGGCGGGGGACAAAAAATGTTCAAAACTAGAAGAATACATATGACACAAAGGGTCTCAAACAAGGCCAAATAAGCTAAGGACAGAGCTTTTCATCTGACAGATACTACTTATATTCAGTACGTTTCTAAATTTCAGACATTCTATCTTCAAAAATGTGAGTTTTAAAACCAGTGCCACAGTAATGAACATCTGTTCAGACAATTACCCATGGAAAGAAACTGACCAATTAAACACCATGCTGCAGTTGCTGTTAATTTTACTTGCTGTGTTTTAAATGTTTTTTCTTTCATAACGTAGGTTTGGTTATAGTTCAGAAGACAATGTTCTAGATGGTTATTTATCATGTGATTGTGCTCTCTTCTTGTATAAGTATAGTGTACAAAATGATAAATCGTTCATAAAATTTTGCAATTGTGGGCTGTGTTTAAATATCTTAATTTAAGGGCTTATACTAGATATGCCCTAATGTGACACCTTTTTAAGAATTAGTATCATCTGGCTTAATTTGGGCTATTAGTTTAAAATAACTGCCTACCCTTCTGAACCCTTCTTTGGAATACCTTGAACAACAACCCATCCACCTTCTCTGAGACCGAAAGGTAATCTCTCAACGGTTGGATTGTCCTGCAACAATAAACAACACAAAAAAATCATTAAAGGTTTTTTTTCATTGTTGATGTTATTTTTTTTATTTCTGTCCTAGTATTGTGTTTTGTTTTCATAATGACATTAACACCATGTTTCATCATACCATGCTTAGGGCATCATATAATTTTTGTTTTAATATGTTTATAAGACTCACAGAACACAGAAAGGTATGAGCTGCTTTATTATATACTTTTTATTTCATATGCTTTCTCGAAAACCACTCTTTCAGATTTATCAGAGTTAATAAAACCGATAAGATAACAACTTCAAATATTTGATATTCATCGAGCGCACAGCTATATACTCTAGTATAAAAATGTAATAAAAAGGAGTTACCAATTTTCTTTCGAGTTTCACTTGATATATAAAAGCTTCTCCTTTCACCATGACTCCTTTAATGTCTTCAACGTTTCCTCTGGCGTCAAATTTCATACATTTATTTCCATTTACATACACCTGTAAAATATAAAGGCATTACATGATCTTTTCTTGTACTCTTTCTCCAAAATCGAAACAACAGAAACTATGAAATTTAACTTGTCAATTCTTTTAATCTTCAAAACATGAATAACTAGCGTTAGCTTGACAAAATTAAAATAAAAAAATAAATATGAATTTAAAAAAAGCTAGCTAACCAATACATTTAATGAAAATATTAACTCTACGTACAAAAATATTTTTGCAATATATTAAACCGGAACCAATTGACAAAACCGATCCCACTGAATCAAAACGTAAAAAAATACTGCACTTTTGAAATTTATGCAAGATTAATCCTCGCGTGATTGAACACTTTTCATCCCAACTTGTATCAAAAGTGCTAATACGGCATACCTTAAATTTGTTTCTCTTGGTCACTATTTTTATTTCGAATGGTTTGCGTTCAGCAATTACAGATGGTATTTCTGTTCTTTCCTCCTCTCCCCAGTCGCCTCCTGTACAACAATTCATCACAACCTCACCTTCACTTATACGAGGATTAAAGTGAAGAGCAATATCTGAGTCAGCTGTATAGCCATTCATAAAGTTGACGGAAAATCTGTAAGTTAGTTCAAAATTTCATATCGATATATATTTTGATTTACTTTCAAGAAAGTTATTAGTGATTACGAAAAAAATACAAATTCGTTGTCAAAAACAAATATCAATTCTAGAGAAAATCATGAATATCGTGTGAAGTGTCATGGTGCTCGAGTCTTTTTCTTCTCGATCAACAAACTTTAACCAAAAAAAAGCATACAACAAGACAAAATACAAACTGAAGGACTCTATCTTCTTGTTTACTCAAGTTTATCAAAATAAAAATTTAAGTGTGGAATTTTGTAACCAGTAATTAAAATAACAAAACATTGTATGATATTTAAGCAATTTTCTTTGATAGTAGTTTTTTTATCTATTACTCCTGTTTAAATCAGATATGGTATAAGTTTACTAGTACTTTTTGATATCAGTAAATATGTTGACATTGAATATCTTATCATGAGTAAATAACAAAAGTCTCTTTCTTTTTTTTTCTTAATCTTAACATGTTATAGTGTGACTACTTGTTGCTTAATGTTAAAAACCTCCTTTTTCTGTTTTTGAATTTGGTTGAAATGTCTTTTGCTAAAGTGGTTAACACACAGTAATTAAACGAGGTTACTGTAAAAGTAGTTTTATAGTCTGCAGATGACCATTCCCACAACTTGTGTCTCATCAGTGCAGATCTAATCAAAACAATTGACACAAACTCCCAAAAGTTATAATAAGATGAAAGAGAACAAATCCCAAATTAGATAAAAAAAAATCAGCTTTGCATTTGGGAGAAACTCCTTAGTTTAAAACTTTTAAATCTAAATATTGCAAGTCCTAAATAAAAAGTCTTTGGTGCCAGCACCGACTAATTGGTCTGTGATAATGCATACTACTTACACGTCCCCTCCTGGTTTCATGAAACCCCTGAATAGCATTACATCACCTTTTTCCATTCCTGATGGAATCATTTTTACGAAGTCGTCTTCCTATACAAAAAGATGGATTTATTTACGAATTATCTCCAATCAAATATGTCCCGATATTCTACATAAGATAACTGTAGCATACCAACAAGAGACACCAAAATCTCAATCCATCGATATGGCAAAAAAAAAACAGTTCTACACAAATACGGAGTTTGTTTCAGCTAGAATGGTGACCGAAAGGAGTACGCGTAAAACCATAGGGTTCAATCAAAATAAAGTTTGTGAAAGGATTTTTCTGTGAGAGTTTAACTATTTCATAGTTACAAACAAAACAATTTTGGAACGTACAAAAGAAAATGCTGCAACTATGTTAAGGTGGTAAAGCTACAACTTTGGAATTTAAACAAAACAAGAATCAATCACTGACTGTGTCCAAAAATGTATTAGATCTTATTTTTTTTAGTTTTTAGTGTAACCTAATTTATTATATTCGATTAAGCCTGTTTATCGATATGGACCTCCAGAAAGTCAGTATGTGATGTGGTTGATTATTCAAGCAAGATTTTTTTTTTGAATTTGAAAACGGAATATAATTTGGAAAAAACATACAGTGCATTACTGTACATTCAGAAGAAACATCAGATCAGGTCTATTGCAGTAACAGGTCTATTTATTCTAGTGTTTTATGGTCTGTTGATTAGTATACATATCCAAATATGGGGAGATTGCCATCTTTTAATCCTAACAGTATGTAACCTTTCCAGATAGTTATTCAAGTTATTTTTAGGCATTTTTCCAACATTCAGTGATTTGACCAGCTTGCACATTTTCTACTCTAAGAATATTCAAAAATATCGCCGGGGGTTGTACATAAGAATCTTGTTCTCTTTGTGGTATGTACAACTTGTTTCCCGGCGATATATTTGCCTGCGTTTCATTCAAATGTACTACAAAGAACTATAAGTACCTACCAATGGTTCCAAGTATTCCACGTCTAATATATCCATGTTTCCTTGTAAGTGGAAGTGAGAAACATCTGAAATTCCTGTTCTATGATTAAAGTCAGCAAAATACTCTCCGTTTATGTAAGCCTATAAGTATAAAAAAAAATCAGGGATTAAATAAAACCATCAACTCCTATACCGAAAACAATGCCATATAAAAGTCTAAAAAATATTGTTAAGTGAGTAGAGAACCGTCAGTCCAAAAAAAATGAATAGTCCGAAGACAATGAAAACATTGGAAATACAAAAAAAAAGATATAATATATAAAAATCAAATAACTTGTACTTACGAGATATTTATCCTCAGTACATACAAAGACAGAGTCGAAGTACTGTCCAGGGCTGAAGGGAAAGTCTGCTTCATAATCTCTCTCTTCATCACCCCATCCACCTAAATTAGCATTCCTGATAACTACTCCTTCGTTGGGACGTGGATTGAAATGGAAAGCACAAGTCTCATTTTCACAGTCACATCCAAAGTTTATGCTGAACCTGTAGGAGATATTTATACATTAATCAATGCTTAAAAAGTTCCGTCTGATAAGACCATTAAAAAATTCTTAACAGATATCAGTCCCTTGTGGAAATAATTTGAAGTTTCGGTCCGAACTCTGATTTAAGATTCTTTCTTTACTTAATACTGGGATGATCATTTCTTTAAACTGTCTACGACCTTTCAATGGCAATTTCTGTTGAGTTGCGTTGAGTTGAGACACTACCGCAATGGCTGGCTATTTAACCGGTTTAACCCACCATTTCTTTTGAAATGCCTGCACCAGGTCAGGGTCATTGCGGTCGACAATTTTGCCGGTGGTTTCCACCTGATTTGTGTGGTTTTTCTTATATTTTTTTGTCTCATGGACTTCGGCTCTTGACCATTTGTCATTTTCTCCATTTATTCTTGCATTACCTTAAATGGTGCTCGCTGATTGTGTTTTGACACTTGTTTGTATTGAAAATCCCTATTCATTCTTGGTCAGTTTATCAGTAACTATCTTTCTTTTCTTAATTTCTTTCTTTCTTTCTTATTGTTACTTTTCAATTTCTTGCATAACTGTTGATTTATGCGTTTGAAAATATATAGGTCATAGATTCTCGGCTTGTTTTAAGTTTAGACGAGAGGCAATCTATATTTTTCAGCATCCACCTTTATACATCTTTTTTATATTCTTTCAGAAAGAAATATATATTTTGACATTCTTGTTGATGTTATTCTGAAACGAACATCTAAAACCTTTATACGACTCCATCTCTATCCCTTATAGCCGGTTCAATCCACCATTTTCAAATGCCTGTACCAAGTCAGGACCATTGCAGTTAATATTTTTCCCACCACTTTGTCTTTTTGATCTTCGGATTTTGGCTTCTGACTATTCAATTCGGCAATTTTGCTATCATCCTTATTTAACAAGTGTCTTTCTACTATCATCATTTTGTTTCATTCATAGTCTTTATTATCTTTCTTTTCTTTTCTTTCATAGTCTCAGCACACATTTGAAAACTAAATTTATTCATAGGCTATAGATACATGCAAGGGCTGAAATCATTCATAGTCTCAATACACATGCGAGGACTGAAATCAGTCATGGTCTTAAGACACATGTGAGGACTAAAGTTATTCATAGTCTTAAGACACATTTATGGACTGAAAAATAATTATTGGTATTAATACACATGCGAGGCCTAAAATCATTCATGGTATTGAGACATATGTCTCAAGACACATGTGAAAATTCAAATTTTTCATAGTCTCAAGACACATGTGGGGACTGAATTTATTCATAGTCTTAAATCACACCTGATGGCTGAATCATTCATAGTCTCAACACATATGTGAGGACTTATTTTTTTTTCATAATCTCAACACACATGTGATGTCTAAATTTATTCATATTCTATAGACACATGTATGTACTGAAATCATTCATAGTCTCAATACACATATGAAAACTAAAATAATTCAGTCTTGAAATATATGTGAGGATTGAAATCTTTCATAGTCTCAAGACAAATGTGAGGAATGAAAGTATTCATAGTCTTAAGACACATGTTGAGGACTAAAATCATTCAGTTCCAAGACACATTTGAGGACTGAAATCATTCATACTCTCAAACTCATTTGAGGACTGAATATATACATAGTCTTATAATACATGTGAGGACTAAATTGATTCATAGTCTTAAACACGAGTGAGGACTGAAATCATTCATAGTCCTAAGACACATGTGATGACTGAAATCATTCATAGTCTCAAGACACATGGGAGGATAAAATAATTCATAGACTCAAGACAAAAGTGAGGATAAAATCATTTATAGTCCTTAGGCACATGTGAGGACGACTGAAATCATTCATAGTCCTAAGACACAAGTGATGACTGAAATCATTCATAGTCTCAAGACACTTGGGAGGATAAAATCATTCATAGTCTTAAGACACATGGGAGGACTGAAATCAGTCGTAGTCTCAAGAAACATGGGAGGATAAAATCATTCATAGTCCAAAGGCACATGTGAGGACGACTGAAATCATGAAGTCTCAAAATATATGTGAGGGTCTTAAGACACATATGAGGACTAAACTTATTCATAATCTAAAGACACTTGTGAGGGCTGCAATTATTCATATTTTCAAGACACATGTCAGGACATAAATCATTCATAGTCTCAAGGAACATGTGAGGGCGTCTCAAGATCATTATAGAACTGAAATCAAACAGCATTGCTTGTACTTTTACAACAAAATATTGGTTTGAAGATTCTCGTGAGTCATGGTCAATATAGCAACAATACAAAAAGGTAAATCTGTGAGCAACATTACAAAAGGGTACATCTGTGAGCAACATTACAAAAAGGTGCATTTGTGAGCAACATTACAAAAAGGTACATCTGTGAGCAACATTACAAAAAGGTACATCTGTGGTGATATGTGAAGGCAAGACATAAGTGCGAGTAAGTCAATCGTTTCTCAACCATCATTAGGAATTAAACTTGTTTTCATGTTTAAAGTTGGCATTGGTATGCAAAATCAACAATGTCGAAAGAAAACGGACACAAAATATACATGATGAAAAAATTGAAGTGAAGCAATATATTGAACCTGCTTCAATTTGACAAATTATAAAGAACACGTCAAGATTCTACTTTTGATATGTAGTTATGCTTTATAGCAATATCCAATGTACTTTGTTTCAAAAGAATATAAATGACGAAATAAGGAAGGTACTATTGGAATGTGATATATGATAATTTTGTTTATTGTTATCCAGGTATATGATTAATACCCAATAATCATAATTTAGTCCAACATTAAAGTTTTCAGTAATCCCCTTGTTTACTAGACAGGTCCAAAGACCAGGATAGGAGGATAAGTTTATACACACTAAACTATCTAAGGAAAATGTGGGAAGTTGACATGTATTAAAATCAAATGTACGGTAATTACTGCATTTTGTTTTACACATATTTTATTTGGATTTCATTTCAAAATTTGAATCAGTTTTCAAAGTGTTTGATATTTAATAATTAACCCGACTAATCCCGCTAAAATCCTTTGAGATCATATCACCATGGAAGCAATGATACAAATAAGTCGAAAACGTTGACTATGTTTAATATTCACATAGATACTGTATCCATTGTTTTTACTCGACATGTCGTGATAATTTCTCGAGACAATAAAAAAATCAACGCTATTTACCCATCATTGTCTTGTCCTGCTCCCCGCACTCTTACTGCCTTTCCAACTTGCATACCTCCGGGTATTTCTGTGCGATAGGGTAGACCCTGAATAGAAATTTTATATGTATTAAAGCATAAACAAACAACAACCACACAAACACATGAAAGCAAACTATATCTGTTTTATTGTTTATCTATATCACAAATGTTTTCTTTCTCAATTCATAAATGGTATCTATAACTTGTGTTTTATAGAGAAAATTCATTCAATATTTTAAGTTAACATTGTTCTCCTTTCTGCATTTATATTGTTCTATTGTTTTATGTTGCCATGCAAACATCTAGTTACATCGAGATTCCCAGTAAATAAAAGTTGTTGTAATTTGTAACTCTACTTCGTTTTTATCAGAGTAAAAGTCCGAATACGTCACTTTCAAAGAAGTCGTTATGACATATTGAATATAAAGACATACAGACAGAGGGAGGGGACGTTTGGGTACACATAAACTGGTTTAACTCTGCCACTTACTTTTGCTAGTGACGGTGTCAAATCCGGCTGTCCCGAGTTCCTATCGTTGTTTGTGTTTGTCTTTCGTCCTATTTGTTTTTTTTTCCTGTGTAGTCCCCTTGCAGATTTCATAATTCAATTGTAATTTTAAGCCATTGTAGATGTTTCCTGCTATCCCCTTTCTATATCATGACATTAATTTACAGCTAGTGTAATCCTTATCCAGGGATATTAATAAAACAGCAGAAATGTATCGGTAGCCAAGCACTCCAGTGCTTCGGTACTGGCCTAACAACAATGTCGCAAGGAGTTTCAATATCTAAAGTTTAGAAATTTATGAAAACTAAGGAGTGTTTCACTCATGCAAAAGTATATCCTCAACTGATTTAGAGTTTACCTCCCTCTTCTTCGGATTAACTGTCCTTGTTTAGCTTAATGTTTTTTTTTGGGGGTTTTTTTTTGAGTTTTGGTTTCCAAATGTTTAATTTACACTGAAGAAAATTAAGCTGTGGAAATTGTCATGTACATGACTGAGATTTACTGTAAATTTGTTTTGCAATTCAAAAACGATTCAGTCTAGCTTTGCACTATGATATGAGACTGTTGTGTATGCAACTCTGTGAACAAGATGACACTTGAGTAATGATAGCATGCTTACATATCTATCTACGAATGTAATGTCATAGTATTCTGCGCCATCTGTCACATGTAGAAAATGGACATCTTCTAGGCCAACTCGGTGGGAGTATTCAATATAAGGTTTTCCATTGACAAATGTTCTGAATTCACTTGCAGTAACTTCTATACGTAGTATGAATGATCTGCCATCATCAAATGGAAAGTGGGGTTCTTCGCGTTCCTCATCCTGCCATGTTCCTCCAGTGCAGGAATTCCTGATCACACAAGCTTCCGATGGTCTTGGATTGAAATGGAAGGCGATGTCCCCACCTTGTGGGTCAGCATCTTGTTGCAAGTTAATGGCAAACCTATACAATTTTTATCAAAGTTTTCGTTAATAGTTTATGTTCATTGTGACATTAAACTATTACAATTATTTGAAAGTGGTACTTGTTTGAGAATATGTTGTTGAAGTCTTTTGAAATTACATCTGATGAAAAATTACAAAGACAATTTTAAAAGAAAAACACACATAGAAATACAAAAACAAATAAAGACATAGAATTTATGGCTCATGTGTTTTGATGAAATGCCGAAGTACGGTTAATAGAAAATGATGTTGAAATAACTCCTGAAAGCAATAACTATTGAAGAACGCCACAACAAATGTGATATGACACCTGTTTGATAAAGAATGTATTGGGTGGACTACAGTAAAATTTAAATATTTCCATCCCTTTGCTTTCTACTACATGTAAAAAGTCATGTGTCCTGTCGTCCAGAAATTAGCAAAACAAACTTTCTTGGTTAAAGAAAAAAAACTAATTCCCATATTATAAAGATAACTTACGTTTCTGTTCCCCATGTGACTCTACCGCGTAGAATGAACTGTTTACCAGGGTGGAGACCATTTGGTATGTAAAAAGAACTTGGTGTGGACTGAAAGAATAATTAGATTACCAGTTTTCACAAATAGTCAAAAAGTTAAAAATTATAACAATCATTCCAACAATATGATAAAAAGTTGTACATTCGAGGTTTATAGCATGGTATTATTTAAGAATGAAAAAGGTAACCAATGGAATGTTAACTAAATTAATGTGACTTCCGGTACGACAGCCATGAGAGTGTAGGCACAAAACACCGCTCCTGTGTATTTCAACTTATTTCAATTTATAAGGCATGTAGCATACATTTAGAACATTTAATTTTTAAATCAGAAGAAGTATTCACTACTAAGGAGTTTAATTGAGGTGACATTTATATATTCTATTGTTTAATCAAACTGATATTGTCCCAGGTAGACGCTTTTCCCGCCTGACGCTTTTTGTAAACAATGGCAAAATATGTGTGTAATGACTTCAAAGACATTGCAAGTTGCTTTTCGCAGCTGCATAGTCACATTGAT
>MJUU01063987.1:0-43299 GCA_002080025.1 Modiolus philippinarum
AATTTTTGCGGTCGTATAAAAACTGCAATTTACCCCTATGTTCTATTTGTAGCAATGGCGGTCATGTTGTTCGACAGAGGGACAAACTGAACATCAGTTTGAGAAGCCATAACGTGATGATGATTCAGGCCAAGTTTGGTTACATTTGGCCCAGTGGTTTCAGAGGAGAAGATTTTTGAAATTGTTGACAGACAGACAGACAGACAGACGGACAACAGAGGCATGGTGATGGCAAAAGCTCACATGGCCTATTAGGCCAGGTGAGCTAAAAAGGAGCTTGACAGAGTAATTAGCTGGACACAAACTAGGGAGAAAAAACAACCCTTTTGATCACTTATGGATAAAAATAGTAATGGTGCACAACATGATACCCCGCCACGTTTCACAAAATTTCTAAGTTAAAAGGTGCATAACTCCAAAACTATGTTCACCACTGAGCCCAAAATTACACTTGACCTGTGTTTTGTGGTAAACAGTTTACATACCGAGTTTGAAGACAGTATGTTATTTCATTCACAACTTATGAGTACAAAACCCCAAAATTCGCAAAATTTCAAAGTTTCAAGGGGCATAACTCCAGAACCCCTTGGACCTCTGAACCAAAAATCAAACTTGACCTGATTTTGTGGTAAACAACTTACATACCAAGTTTGAAGACAGTATGTTATTTCATTCACAAGTTGTCAGACGGAAACCCTAAAATTTGCAAAATTTCAAAGGTTTCAAGGGGCATAACTCCAGAACCCCTTGGACCTCTGAACCCAAAATCAAACTTGACCTGAGTTTTCTGGTAAATAACCTACATATCAAGTTTGAAGACAGCATGTTATTTCATTCACAAGTTGTCAGTCGGAAACCCTAAAATTTGCAAAATTTCAAAGTTTCAACGGGCATAACTCCAGAACACCTTGGACCTCTGAACCCAAAATCAAACTTGACTTGAGTTTTCTGGTAAACAACTTACATACCAAGTTTGAAGACAGTATGTTATTTCATTCACAAGTTGTCAGACGGAAACCCTAAAATTTGCAAAATTTCAAAGTTTCAATGGGCATAACTCCAGAACCCCTTGGACCTCTGAACCCGAAATCAATCTTGACCTGAGTTTTGTGGTAAACAACTGACATATTAAGTTTGAAGACAGTATGTTATTTCGTTCACAATTTATCAGTCGGAAAACCTAAAATTCACAAAATTTCAAAGTTTCAAGGGGTATAACTCCAGAACCCCTTGAGCCTCTGAACCCAAAATCAACCTTGACCTGACTTTTCTGGTAAACAATTGACATACCAAGTTTGAAGACAGCATGTTATTTCCTTCACAAGTTATCAGTCCTAAACCCTAAATTTCGCAAAATTTCAAAGTTTCAAGGGGCATAACTCCAGAACAGTCGGAAACCTTCGGGGGACGGACGGACGGATGGACGGACATACCGACGGACGGATCCACGACTGAGGGTATCACATAATACCTCGCCACTACGTGTGGCGGGGTATAAAAACGGTAAGAGCTACGCAAAATTTGTTGCTCACCACTTGAAAGCTTACATCACGAGAAATCCAAAGAAAAAAAAACTATCAAAAACTGATGAAAAATACAGATTTCACATATTTAAAAAAATTTGCAATTTTGGCCCCTTTGACCCCTTATAGCTCGTAAACGAAAAGAGCTTTACCAAATCTGTTATCTGACCACTTCAAAATTTACAACTAGAGGCCAAAGAAAAATAAAGGGCTACGCTGAGCACAGCATGATACGACCGCAGCATGTCGTCCACTGAAATCTGAAAAAGTGTAATTTAAAGCGAGTATGGACAAACGAAAGAGCTTGACACAATAATTAGAAGGACGCAATAAGGAGATTGACCCAGAAATTAGCTGAACACAAACTAGGGAAAATAAAAATTAGCCCTTATGACTCCTTATGATTCCTCTTTGACCCTTTATAGCGCAGAAACGGTAAGAGCTACGCCCAATCCATTGACATACTGCTGAAAGCTTATATCAAGAGGAATCCAAAGAAAAAAGACCATCAAAATGCGATGAAAAATAAAAATTTTAGGTAATCTGCAAATTTGCAGTTTTGGCCCCTGTGAACCCTTATAGCACGGAAACAGTAAGAGCTAAGCAAAATCCGTTGACATACTACTGAAAGCTTACATCAAGTGGAATCCAAAGAAAAAAATCCCATCAAAATCTGATGAAAAATAAAAATTTTAGGTTATCTGTAAATTTATGATTTTGGCCCCCTTCGGCCCCTCATAGCTCGGAAAGGGTAAGAGCTACGCCAAATCCGTTAATATACTACTGAAAGCTTACATCAAGAGGAATCCAAAGAAAAAAATCCCATCGAAATCCGATAAAAAATAAAAATTTAAGGTTATCTGTAAATTTATGATTTTGGCCCCCTTTGGCCCCTCATAGCTGGGTAAGGAAACAAGTTACCAAAAATCTAATAGTAGAGCGCTATGTAAATTTTTCATAAGGAATCCTTTGAAAAAAATTGCATCAAAATCGGACTAAAAATAAAAAAATTAAATTTTTGAAATTCGCCCCTTTTGGGCCCCATTTATCTCGTGAACGGTACATGCCACGTGAAATCCGTTGGCATACTCCAGATTGGAAATTTTCTAAGGAGTTTACTGAAAGAAACCCCATCAAAATCCAACAAATAATAAAGATTCTACAGTCAAATATGTGAAAACACCTAATTTAACCCCTTTTGGCCCCTTTTTCTAAAACGGGTGGGGCCACAATGACCAAAACTTATCCAAGCATTCCTTTTGTGCCAAGGAACATTGTGTAAAAATTTCACAAGAATTGATCATCTGGAACTTAAGTTATTGGCCAAAAACAAAAGTGTCTACAGACGACGACAACGACAACGACGACGACGACGCCAGCACCATACCATTATACGACCGCAAAAATTTTTGCGGTCGTATAAAAATTCCATCTGAATCAGATGAAAAATAAAAATTTTATGTTATCTGCATATTTGCAATTTTGGTCTCATTGGCCCCTCATAGTCCAGAAATTCAGAAATGAAACAAGTTATCAAAAATCTGATGGTGCAGCACCATATTAATTTTTCATAAGGAATCCATAGCAATTGCATCAAAATTGGACTTAATATGATTTTTTTTTTTTTTTTGAAATTCGCCTCTTTTGGGCCCCAATATCTCATGAATGGAACATGCAACATGAAATCTGTTGACTTACCCCAAAATTTGCTAAGGAGCACACTCATAGAAACCCCATCAAAATCAGACCAATAATAAAGATTCTACAGTCAAATATGTGAAAACACCCAATTTTACCCTTTTTGGCCCCTTTTTCTATAACAGGCATGGCCAGGAACATGAAATTATAACCAGGGCTAAAGCTAGTGCCAAGAAACCTCATACTATAATTTAAAAATGATCCGTCCACTAGAAACAAAGTTATGCTGTCAAAATACACAAAAATACCCATTTTTACCCCTTTTTGGCCCCTTTTTCTAAAACTGGCAAGGCCAGAAACCCAAAATTACAACATGGGCTTAAGCTTGTGTATACAAACCTCATACTGAAATTTGAAACTGATGCATCCACTAGAACCAAAGTTATGATGTCCACAGACACTAATGCTGACTGGGCCATACCATAATACGACGGCAAATTTTTGCAGTCGTATAAAAAATGTAATTGTTTTTAGTCCCATAACTATTTTACAGGACTGTAAATAATGCCACAAAAAGACGAGACAAACAGTTAAATAAAGGGAATACTGTGAAAGTACTATTGTTCGTGGGGTTCCATTTTTCGTGGATTTCCTGGTTCACAAAAAATTCCAAACAAAATACATTTTTCCCTAGAGTTTGACTGCACGAAAATTGATGTCCACGAATTATAGTACTTCCACAGTATACACAAAAAGGAAGACAAAATGATGGAAGAAAATAGATACGAAAATAGGTTAAAATTCACAGAGAAACACACTTTTAACAAAACTACATTTTTTTTTCTCTTGAAGTCAATGTAACAAACAAAACAGGACAAAAACTATACAAAAATATAAGATTTCACACATAAATGCAGATTCATTTGAACAGAAAAAACAAATAATCTATAAAAATAATTATAAATTTTAACATTTGAAGGCTTAAATTTTGGCAGCTATCACTAATGCCATAGAAATAACATCCGAAAGCTGTGGCGCCAATGTTGGAGAAACCCGTGTTATTTATAACATGTGACCTTGAACTAAAACAATTATCTAGGGTTTTACATCTGCAGTAAATTGATGAAAATTTGTGCAAAAAGGCAGAAACATAATGAATATCCTGTAATTTATATTAATAGATAACTACCGTTAAATCAATTTGATGTTAAAATACACTTGCTCGAGTCACTCGGCTAAGAAGATCTATTTTGAGCCTGTGTGGCTACACTATTTATATTGCTAAGTACAAAATGTGGAACAAATAAGCAGAGGATATCCCTATGGTGGTTTCCTTGTAATGTTGAAGGTCCCTTTTAATTGCAATGATGTTGTTCTAGCCGATCTATATTTAAAGCTGGAGATCACATCCTGGTTTTAATATAAGGTTAATTGTAACACCCATCACTCATCCTTTAAAAGGCCAAAGGTTAAAAGGTCAAGATCAGACAAATCTACAACCTCAACTTTATTTATGGTAAGTTTTGGTCTACTGGTCGTGTACCAGTTATCGCCATTTTCACACTGTGATTTTGCATTTAACCCTCGTAAACTCGGACTTATCTTTTAATGCGTTATATTGTAAAAAATTTACCAAGTAATACGTTAACCAATCATGTTCATTTTCAGCTTCATTGCACATGCGCAGTAATGTAGTAATTTTAAAAAGTTTTGGTTTTCTTGACAAATTTTGCCGATGTGTGTACCAGTTATCGCCATCTTTCAAAACATGCATCAGATTTTTATCAAACTGTTAAATGTACACTTTGATCCACTCAAGTACTCCAAAAAGGGATGAACTAAAAGGGATTAAAGAATGAAAGGTCAGCCGATGCAGTTTTCAAACTGAAAGTAGCATGATTTTTATCAATGCGTAATTCTATCTATTTTCTTCACGATTACAAGAAAATAGAAGACCTTTACAGCCCCAATTCATCTTGATTTGACTATTTGAAGACACAGCAACATAATCAGCATTTATTTCTGGCAGAAAATATAGCCGACACCCCAAGTTTTCTTTTCTGACATCACATGTAAAAAATCTATTTTTAGCTAATTAGCATATGTGACCCCCACATAGCAATTTTAAAGGGGCTCCCAAGGGATTTTATCTCAAATTTCATTGTTTTTAAAGATTAAAAACCTTTTCTTAATAGAACGTATTTTTAGGATATTGTTGTCACTTCTGCACATAACCGTGTAACAGAAGTCACACACGATCTCGAAGCATGTGAAAATTGGCGATAACTGGTACATGACGATAACAGGTACTCGACCAGTATTCCTCAACAATTCTTTTAAGAAACTGATTAAATGGATAAAAATTAATGAACTGTCCATGTACATCAAGCATTGACAAAAGCTCACATACACTTTGGTCAGGCGAGCTAAAAATTGTTTTCTAAAATGATATCTTTCTATTGCACTTAAACCATGACCGAATGCACTTAAGGCTTAAATATCTAAAAAATAATATCTAAATATCTAAATCTAATTAAAAACTAAGTTGGACTTTGTTCAGTTGTGTCTTTAGTTTGTGACTCTTCACTAATTTTTGACTGTTCGACAGAATTTTCTGATTGCTCTATATTTCTCCGTAATAATTCTGGATTATTTGATGCCATGTTAGAAAAGTCTCTAAACACTTCCTGAAATGTGTCGTCTGTTTTACCCATATCACAATCCTCCTTCATTTGTTCATTCAGTTTAGCAAGTCTAAGTCTGCAAATAAAATGATAGTTATTTTAACTTGACTGTTCCATGACAGACAGAAAAACTGGCTGTTTTAAATTCTAAAAGATTATTGGTGAAGTAATGAATTTTTAAAAGGGTCTGTAAAATGTGTCTAGTATGCTAAGAATTTTCACTTAAATTGCTCTTCGAAAAACATTTCACATCAACAAATATAAATGTATGAAGACGATGTCCTTTTTTTAAAGGGCAACTTCCATGTAAAATTCAATATGCAAGCCAAAAATTGAACAAGAGTTGGAGACCTGATACAGTATGCAAAAACTAATTTCAAAGATTTTTTAACTTTTTGGATGTATGTTATGTGACATTTATATTGCGTAAATGTCTACAATGCAATAACTTTTGAAAAGGTAAAAATAAACTGAAAGCTGTCTGCCTGATACATAGGTGTTCAGTTTACATTAAGGCACAAACTACATAGCTATTGATTTAAACAGATATATATGGTTTAAGCAGATTTAAGCATATAGTTAATGGATGACAAGCCCCATGCAAGGTATTTGTGTCTGTTAGACACATATGCCACTGCTAAACAAATGTATTTTTATTAGGGATGGCAATTTCAGAGATATACTGTAACCGGTTATTCAGAAAACCTTTCGACCGATTAACCGGTGTTTGATGAAATATTGAATGTTTCGTTTCTCTGCTTTGCCATGTACATTGAGATAGGGATACAAAGAAAAAATTATATCAGGTAGCCATTAGATTCTTTCCAATCGTCATCTCAGGAAAATGCTCCTGTGATATTCTACTTTTATCTTAATTTATTTAAATATTTTACCATTTTCAAATTGTACAAATTGGGTAATGATATAGTGGAATTACATTTTTTTATGTAACTTATACTTCACTTTATTTTGTGTAGAGGCATGTCCAGTCCCCTCATAAAGTGCTCAACCCCGATGCTCAACCCACAGGACATTATTATTGTTTGTATTATTATACCTACATGTAATGCATGTTTATAAATTTAATAATTCTAGCATATATATTCTGTTAGTAAAATAGTACATTATAACCAAACATTTTGTTAATTTATGTAAACTCTATAATTTCTATAAGTAGATAATTAGCAAAGTAAGTTAGCTTATTAGACTTCAAATGAAAACACTATGATAGGACTGAAAATTTAAAAGTAATATTAAATTATCCATTATGTAAACAACTTGTCAATTAATTGGTCTTTGATGTGTATCCAATCAATTAAATCAGTAACAAGATGTGTTTGTGAAACACTACATATGCCCCCAGATTCCCAATTTTACCCCTTTTGGACCCCTAAGACCTTGACCTTTGACCTTTGACCTAATTTTTTTTTGCATATTTATGTTCGTCTTGACTAGACCTATACACTTGCCAAGTATCAAAAGTCTACCTTATATAGTTCAAAAGTTATAGCCAAGGTTAAAGTTTCGGACAAACAGACAGACAGACAGACAGACACACAGGACAAAAACAATATGCCCCCCGATCCTCATTCTGGGGGCATAAAAATACCGATATCTGATTGTACACATAACAGTATGCAATTATAATAAATTTTGACACCGATTACTCAAATACCGATTTTGCTAATCGGTTACACCCTATTCGACCAATTAACCAAGTAATCGGTTACTCGTTGCCATCCCTAATTTTTATTCATATAAACAGGTCAACAAATGCCCCCGAACTTTTCATGGCAGTGGGCATAAAAAGAGATATACTGTGAAAGTACTATTGTTCGTGGGGTTCCAATTTTCGTGGATTTCGTGGTTGACTAAAACCAGGAAATTAAGTTCCCAAAGAAATGCATTTTTTGTATGAGTGTTGATACACAGAATTTGAAACCACAAATTCAAGTACCCACGAAATAATGATATTTATGAAAACCACGAAAATTGATGTCCATGAATTAAAGTACTTCCACAGTATTTTATTTACTTACAATGTGACTATATCTGCGTTAGCTGCTTCTACTGCTATTGCTAACGGATCCTGAAAAAAACAACAATAAATTATTAAGGTAGATCGACACTAATACACGGCGCATTCGATTGGCGCATTTGTGTAACGCGAATCGGATGCGGAATTGACTTGATTTTCAAGCCGGAATAATCCTGTATTGGCCTATTCATTGTGACGTCATAATAGATTGACATACACTTTCCCGCGAATTAGCTCCCTTTTCCCGTAAATATTGTCTATTTCGTAAACTATATCAAATAACTTTCTTAATCGAACGGTGACATGTAGATTTTTTCAGCGTAAGAGATAGCTTAAGTATATATCTCAGAAATATCAAAAAATAAACAAAATCTGTCTGATATTTATTTTATATGAATGATAAACAATAAGCATGTTCTCACAGTTCCCTATATGTTCTTTGTAAATATTGCTGAAAAATACTGAATTTGGCCAGATTTTCAAAGCCAGATAACAGGAAAAGATGATCGGTGACATATCATTTTTATTTTATTTTTGGAACATATAGGTTAAGACCTACAAAATATCTTAAAAGAAAAGAATTCTGTCTGATATTTTTTATTAGGATCGAACTACCTTAAGGTAGATAGACACTATTATTCATATCTATGAGATTTTGTTAAAAGTCGGCGCAATTGAAGAGCCGATCCTACTACAGTGGATTCCTGTTAATTGCATACCATATTTGTCAGGAAAAAATATGCAATTAACAGGAATATTCTATTAAGAGGAGTTTCCAATCTTGCTGTAAAAACATGTCAATTAACTTGAAAAGTGTCAAATTGGTGTTAATCATTATAGAAACACAGAGATTACAGTCTGTTTTTACAAAATTATTAATTGATTTGACATTTCATAATTAGATATCTCATTTTAATTCATTTTTTTTCAGAATAATTTGCTAAAATTAATGTTAAATTTCACAAAACATGTCTTGATTTGAAAATGAAACTATTCAATTAACAGGATTTTTTTAACTATTCAATATGCAATTAAAAGGAATAAATAATAAAGAAACATATAGTAAATGGTTTTGTGCAGCAGAATTGTATGCAATTAAGAGAAATATTCTATTAAGAGGTATGCAATTAAATGGAGTTGACTGTAATTTGAAATCTGTAATAAAAAGTATGGGTCATCATGCTTATTTTTGCAAGAATGGAGCTCAAAGATTGCTCATTTTAGCCATTTTTTCACCAAAATTTACATAGAATGCACGTAGAGAATAAAGGCACGCATGTTTTAGCTTATAAGTTACGAACCTTTTATCCATGAGAATTTCAAATACTTTTGTAAATAGATAGTTTATGACAAAATCTATTGGTAACAACGAAAAAATGTGAATGTCACCATGCTTTTAACGGAGATATTTTATAAAGTGTCCGGATTAAACATTATTTTTCTGGAAAAGGGAGCTAATTCGCGGCAAAGTAGACGAAATATGACGTTTCACATCTGTCATTCTATTATGACGTCACAAAGGAAAACCCGTCAAAGTGCTATTCCGGACCGAAAATCAAACCTAGCCCGTATCCGACTCTTTATTTTTTAAATGCGCTATTGAATTGCGCAGGACAACAGTGTCTATCTACCTTAATACCCGTTACCACTTCATACCATAAAATATTTTTCCAAAACCATGACTCTATTTGAACTTCACTGCTTTTTATTTTTATCCATAGCTTAGTAAATACAACTTAATGTGCGACATCTTTTCTTATCGTTGTATAATTAGTGAAAATAAATTGCTCACAAATAAAGGTTGGTTTAACAAATTTTGTCGAACATTCTAACTGCATTTGTAACATATACAGTCAACTATTATTTTCTTGAACTTTTTTTAGGGCTGCTCCAAAAATAATTGTAAGGAGGCTAAGAAGGCACTTTTTAAAAGGACCCACCATTCATAAATGTATAATCATTTCTTCAGTGCCAGTCTCAAACATACTGCACAATCAATCAAATCTTATTTAAGTGCTTTCTAACCCCCCCCCCCCCCCCCCACACACACACACCATCATTTCTGGAACAGCTCTTACAATAATATATATCATTTAACAAAGTATGCATTCACAAATCAGAAAAATGATTTATGAATAAACAAGTGTGGATCGTATTGCAATACCAAGTACCCTACCAGTAGAACAAGGCTTTAGTACACTAGCAAATAAAGGGCTACACCCAGCGCAGCATGATACAATCGCAGCATGTCGTCCACTGAAATTTGAACCAGAGGCTCCCTGGAGCCTATATCGCTCACCTGGCTTTCAGTTGCCACAATCAAGCTAACTTTGTAAATTATACAGTTGAACTTCAGTCTCTCAAACTTTGGTAGAGCAAACAAAACCATTAACTTTGACTCTTTTTTAAGTCTGATCATGTTTTACTGTACTTCTTTGATTGGCTTTTTAGACAAAAATTGTCTTGCTAAAAACCACTTTTGACACCAGTTTTGAATTCGAGACATCATTTGGTAAATGGCAGTCATCAACAATTTTTAACACCATATATCTTTAAGTTACGACATCAATATCTATTTGGAAACCAAATTTTATTGAAATCAGACTATGTTGAATTTTCCCGCCTTTTTGGTGGCCATTTTGAAAATGGCAGTCAACAAACAATTTTCAACACCAGTTTTGCAGTAGCGACATCAATATCCACTTGGAAACCAAATTTCATTGAGATCAGACAATGTTGAATTTTCCTGCCTTTGTTGGCGGCCATTCTGAAAATGGCGGTCAACGAACAATTTTTAAAATCAGTTTTGAAGTTGCTACATCAATACCCTTTTGGAAACCAAATTTCATTAAAATCGGACAATGTTGAATTTACCCGCCTTTTTGGCGGCCATTTTGAAAATGGTGGTCAACGAACAATTTGCAAAATTTGTTTTGAAGTCGCAACATCAATATCTATTTGGAAACCAAATTTCATTGAAATCGGAAAATGTTGAGTTTTCCCGCCTTTTTTTGGTAGCCATTTTGAAAATGGCGGTCAACCAATAATTTTCAACATCAGTTTTGAAGTCGGCACAGCCTTGCAAACATTTTATCAATATACACTTAACCTTCATCTTCTATAGTTTTGGAAATAAAAGATGAAAAATATGAAAATTATGAAAATTCCGTGAAAAAAGGGCAATAACTCCTACAAGGGTTTTTGGATTATCTTCAAAATTTCAGGGTGGGTAGATCTTGACATGCTGAATATTTTTGCAATTAAAATTGACTTCTATCTCTTGTACTTTTTCTGATAAAAAATTAAGTTAAAATTTTGCAAATTTTACAGAAAAAGGGCAATAACTCCAAAAAGGGTTTTCGGATTTTCTTCGAAATTTCAGGGCAGGTAGATCTTACTATGCTGATCACTTCTACTACATGTCAGATTTTTGATATCTGTAACGGTTTTTGAGTTATTTGCAAAAAACAGAAATTTACCCCTATGTTCTATTTTTAGTAACAGCAGCCATGTTGTTAAGTCTTCGGACTAATCGAACACAATTTTTGAACTGCATATCCTGGTGATGCTTCAGGCCAAGTTTGATTACAATTGACTCAGCAGTTTCAGAGGAGAAGATTTTTTGAAATTGTTGACGGACGGACGGACGACGGACGCAAAGTGATGGCAAAAGCTATCATGAACTTTTAGGCCAGGTGAGCTAAAAAGTGTTATTTAAAACGAAAGAGCTTGACACAATAATTAGATGGATGCAATAAGGAGATTGACCCAGTAATTAGCTGGTCAAAAACTAGGGAAAATAAAAATTAGCCCTTATGACTCCTTATGATTCCTCTTTGAAACTTTATAGCTCGGAAACGGTAAGAGCTAGCCCAATCCATTGACATACTGCTGAAAGCTTTTATCAAGAGGAATCCAAAGAAAAAAATCCTATCAAAATGCGATGAAAAAATAAAAATTTAAGGTATTCTGCAAATTTGCAGTTTTGGCCCCTGTGAACCCTTATAGCACCGACACGGTAAGAGCTACGCCAAATCCGTTGACACACAACTGAAAGCCTATATCAAGAGGAATCAGACGAAAAAAATCCCATTGAAATCCGATGAAAAATAAAAATTTCAGACAATCTGCAAATTTGCAGTTGTGGCCCCTTTCAACCCTTATAGCTTGGAAACGGTAAGAGCTATGCAAATCCGTTGACACAGTACTGAAAGCTTACATCAACAGGAATCCAAAGAAAAAAATCCCATCGAAATCTGATGAAAAATAAAAATTTCAGGTTATCTGTAAATTTACAATTCTGGACCCCTTCGGCCCCTCATAGCTCAGAAGCGGTAAGAGCTACGCCAAATCCGTTGACATATTACTGAAAGCTTACATCAAGAGGAATCCAAAGAAAAAAATTCTATCGAAATCTGATGAAAAATAAAAATTTTAGGTTATCTGTAAATTTATGATTTTGGCCCCTTTGGCCCCTCATAGCTGCGTAAGGAAACAAGTTACCAAAAATCTTATAGTAGAGGCCAATGATAATTTTTCATAAGGAATCCTTTGGAAAAAATTGCATCAAAATCGGACTAAAAATAAAAAAATAAATTTTTGAAATTTGCCCCTTTTGGGCCCCATTTATCTCATGAACGGTACATGCCACGTGAAATCCAACCAGATTAGAATATTCTAAGGAGTTTACTGAAAAAAAACCCATAAATAACCCGATAAATAATAAAGATTCTACAGTCAAATATGTGAAAACACCTAATTTAACCCCTTTGGCCCCTTTTTCTAAAACGGGTGGGGCCCAGAACATAAAATTATAGCCTGGGCTAAAGCATGTGCCAAGAAACATCATACTAAAATTTGAAAATGATCCGTTCAATGGAACTTAAGTTATGCTGTCCACAAACACAAAAATACTCAATTTTACCCCTTTTTGGCCCCTTTTTCTGAAACGGGTGGGGCCACAAAAATTAAAACCCAGGATTGCCCTTATGCCAAGAAGCGACATACTGAAATTTGAAGATGATCCATCCACTAGAAACAAAGTTATGCTGGTCACAGACACCGATGCAGACGCTGACGACTGCGCCATACCATAATACTACAGCAAAATTTTTGCAGTCGTATAAAAAGGTAAAATATGTTTTCTTAGTCCAAGGCACATAACTCCTTCAAAAATCAGTGGACCAGAACCTATCTTATACTTGATCTGTAACTCATTTAGGTAGACTCACGTACAAAATATTAAATCAATATCTGCAACAGTTTAGAAAACAAGTGCGGAGAACTAATATTTTACTAAAATTTTCTATGTCCAAGGCCCATAACTCCGGCAAAAATCACTGGACCAGAACCAAACTTGATCTTGATCTGTAACTCAACAAGGTAGACTCACAAACAAAATATCAGCCAATGCCTGCAATGGTTTAGAAAAAAAGTGTGGGAAAATTTAACTGATATTTTATAAAAATTTGCTGGAAAATTTAACTGATATTTTATAAAAATTTTCTAAGTCCAATGCCCATAACTCCGGCAAAAATCATTGGACCAAAACCAAACTTTAACTTAATCTGTAACTCATCAAGGGAGACTCACATACAAAATATCAGAACAATACCTCCAATGGCTTAGAAAAAAAGTGTGGAAAACTGATGCCGGACTGACAGACAGACAGACGGACAGACAGAGGGACGAATGGACAGAGCGCAAACCTAAAGTCCCCTTCGGCTATCGCCTTCAGAGGACTAATTACAAATTGGAAAAATCTATAAATAATTCATTTGAGGGAAGTTTTTACTTATAATTCAGAAAAGTCAATAGTGATGGTTGTATGAATGCATTTGGATATTCTGATACTGGTACTTTTAAATGATTTAATATATAATTCAGTATTCATTAAAATATATATTTTGCATTTTTATAATAGCATTGATTTGGATTATATATATTAAACCAGACTTTGTTTTGAATGTACATGCATGCACTTTTTGATTTTAGGAATTTTACATGCATGAGGGGGGCCGGCCCTTTTTCGGGATGTCGGGATTAGATGTTTCTAAGCTCGGGATTTCTGGATTTTTACGATTTAAGCCCGGGATTTTGGGAAATAACTTCACCAGGAGCCGGGATATCATTAGTCTTTAAGTTTCTTTGTAGTTTGGGATTTCGGGATTCAGAAAAAATAAAGTCGGGATTCCGGGATGAGACCCCCTCCGGCTCACCCTCATGCATGTATTCTAATGGAGGTGAATGGGCATGCCGAGGACTCATCATGACTTCAAGATGAAGAACAAGAATAGAAGCATTGTTCCATTTTGCTTGGTCCTGCCATTTATTTGTAGAGACTTTGTCTCATGTACATTTACTCCATATCCTCTCATTGTTTATTTTTACAGAAGTTGATAAGAAATCTTGAATATTAAATCAATGACAATAAAATATTTTTGAAATAAATAACAAAGATTATGGCCTATAATAATAAAACTTTTTGGAAATCTTAACAGTTTTGAGGGGGTGTCTCTTTGTGATTTCCCATCATTAAAATGAGCAAATCCTGATATCCCGGACATTTTTTGTGAAAAGTCTATCTTGGAAGACTTTATTTAAGAAATCAATTTTTGCCAATCCTATTAAATTTTACCATAAAATCCAGATTTTCTGGGCCTAAAACGTCACTTATCCCATGTCCTGATGACATTTTCATCCAGAATTCCAGGCCTTAAATAAGGACCATCTCGTTTTCCGAAGTTAAAAATGGCAAATCCTGCGGACAAAAAATGATCTCATCTTTGAAACAATCTAAAAGTTTGGAAAATTTTGGAAATCACTTGAAATGGGAGACTACCATGAGATATTTCTAGAATCGCAAAGAATTCAGAATTTTTGTAAAAATGGTGGCCATCTTACTTTGTGCCTTACTCACCTTGCCTTCAGAATCAGTCGCATGTAAGTTTGCACCTCTTTTGAGAAACTGACACACCTGACCCGTGTTCCCATGCATTGTTGCATGATGTAATGGCGTCCTTGACTTGTTATCTTTTCTGTCTAATTTTGCTCCATTCAACATTAAAAATTCACAGGCTGCTAATGACCCCTGCAAAACATTATGAGAAGACATCAAATTAGGACAGAATAATTTGGCAGTCTGTCTCAATATTTATGTTTTCTGAATTTTAAAATTTTTGCAGTCAGATTGCAAAATTTCTCAGAATGAAATTATTTCAAGAAACATTATATCTAAATGATGTCGGACTTTGAGTTTGTCTACCCATCTTCACTATATGGGTCTAACACCAGGGAGGAACAAAGGCAGAAGATCTCAGACACACCGGGGTAACATTTTAAGTACTCCGACAAAGTGAGCTCGGTGTGAAATCTTAGAAATCTTGCAAGAAGGTGTCTAAGATTTCTTAGTCTGGTGCTATCACTGGTTTTGGATTATTTTTCTACCTACAAATAAAACAAATCACAATCCAAACGCAGTTGATGGCATAAGCTTTTCCCAATGCATTGAGCATGCAACCTAGCCCTCGCATATTTTGGAAGCAAATATTGCATTTATGGTGTGTTTGAATTCAGATTTTGTCTTTCAAATTCAGTCAATATTATATTAAATTGCATTGAATTATATACTTTTCTATTCATGTAGACTAATAGGACCAGTTTACAGTTACAATGTATGATAAAATATTGGCGGGAATAAATTTTCACAGTGACTATTTAATTTTTGATAATTTCTATTTCCATGATACTGACATTTTCAGCAACTGTAGAATTAAGGAAATTAAATCTAAACTACAGAACATTATATATTCTCTTATCTGTACATACGGGCACTTTACCTGTGGAGGCGTGAAACAGTCCATTTTTTTTGCTATATATCAATGTAACTTCAACTTGGATTTATTCATTCATTTTTCAAGATATTTAAATGAAACTCAGAATATACATTTGGAACATCAATATTAACATCATATCCTAGTTTCAAGATCATAGTTATTATAACATCAAATATATTGCAACTTAAAACATAGTTTTTTTACATAGATTACATTGATAGCGTCACCGCCTATATTTGGGAATAAGATAAAAATAGATTGATCTGATTGGTCAATCCAGCTCTGTGATGTCATGTCGGATAAGAGAATAAGATAAGTGATGATACTATAATTTTAGGTATAAATACTTAAATAGAATACTGTATATTACATGGTAATAACATTAGAAAAGCACTTTAAGAGTCTACTGTATTAAGAGAATTTACAACAAGTAATTGCACTTGAACTCCAATTTCATATTTCTTTGGAGCAATATAAAAGCAATTCCCCAATTTGGAAACTAATAAAAGCAATGTGGTTTAATGTACATGAAAATATTCTGATTAGCTCCTTATCAACAATAACACAGAGTTCGTACATCAATGTTTTAAAATGATCATTTCATAAAACCGGTTTAACCCATCATTTCATTTGAAATGCCTGTACCAAGTCAGGACCATTGAGTTCCACAATTTTGACAGTGGTTTCTTTTTGTCTCATGGACTTTAGCTCTTGACCACTCTGTTCTGTAATTTTGTTTTTACCCCCATTCAACAATAATCAATTATTTGACAAAACTGTGAACAATGCTTTAAATTCTTATATAATTTGCATATTAGGAAATACGCTAGCATGATTGGCTGCATCAACTTCCAGTAGAGATTTCTGAAATCGCTTTTTGTGTGATAGACGATGTTGACCAAACTACATTTAAGTTTACCTTATAAATTCATAAGCCAAGACTATCAGTTAGAATAAAGGGCTATGCCAAGCGCATGCCGACCACTGAAATTTCAACAAAAGTAGTGTGTATGTGGACACAGTAAAGAGCTTGATTCAATAATTAGATGGACACAAAAAGAAGCTTGACACAGTTATTAGCTGGACTCAAACTGGGGAAAAAATCAACCCTTTTGATCACTTATTGATAAAAAAAACTGTAAGAGCTTTGAAAATACATCAGAAGAAATCCAAAGAAAAAAATTCCATCGAAATCAGATGAAAAATAAAAATTTTAAATAAAATGCAAATTCGCGATTTTGACCCCATTCGGCCCCTCATAGCTGGGAAAGGAAACAAGTTACCAAAAATCTAATAGCTGAGTGCAATATTAATTTTTCGCAAGGAATCCATTGAAAAAAAAAACTGCATCAAAATCAGACTAAAAATTTTNCAATCCAGCTCTGTGATGTCATGTCGGATAAGAGAATAAGATAAGTGATGATACTATAATTTTAGGTATAAATACTTAAATAGAATACTGTATATTACATGGTAATAACATTAGAAAAGCACTTTTAAGAGTCTACTGTATTAAGAGAATTTACAACAAGTAATTGCACTTAAACTCCAATTTCATATTTGTTTGGAGCAATATAAAAGCAATTCCCCAATTCAGAAACTAATAAAAGCAATGTGGTTTAATATACATGAAAATATTCTGATTAGCTCCTTATCAACATAATACAGAGTTCGTACATCAATGTTTTAAAATGATCATTTCATAAAATCGGTTTAACCCATCATTTCATTTGAAATGCCTGTACCAAGTCAGGACCATTGAGTTCGTCAATTTTGACAGTGGTTTCTTTTTGTCTCATTGAGTTTGGCTCTTGACCACTCTGTTCTGTAATTTTGACAGTGGTTTCTTTTTGTCTCATTGAGTTTGGCTCTTGACCACTCTGTTCTGTAATTTCGACAGTGGTTTCTTTTTGTCTCATTGAGTTTGGCTCTTGACCACTCTGTTCTGTAATTTCGACAGTGGTTTCTTTTTGTCTCATGGACTTTGGCTCTTGACCACTCTGTTCTGTAATTTCGACAGCGGTTTCTTTTTGTCTCATTGAGTTTGGCTCTTGACCATTCTGTTCTGTAATTTTGTTTTTACCCCCATTCAACAATAATCAATTATTTGACAAAACTGTGAACAATGCTTTAAATAGACGAATTTCCAATTTCGTTTTATGAATGAATTACCCCGATTGACCTGGGGTCAATTGGAGTAAATTGCGTCACGTACATTGTGACGTCCAAAAATACATATTGTGACGTCAAAATTTTCTGGGAAAATTCACCAATTGGAAACTCGTCTATTCTTATATAATTTGCATATTAGGAAATATGCTAGCATGATTGGCTGCAACAACTTCCAGTGGCAATTTCTGAAGTCGATTATTTTGTGATAGACGATGTTGACCGAACTACATTTAAGTTTACCTTATAAATTCATACGCCAAGACTATCAGTTAGAACAAAAACATAAGACTGGCATTATATGTATATAGATAATTACTTATTACCATATCAAAAGATTTATAAAGATTAAACACCATTTGAAAGGAATTTATTGGAGTATGAATGGGACCAAGTCAATCACAAACATATTGTAAAAGTCCTTAATTCTGACTTTCATTTGGTACTGTTTATACTCAAATACATTTCTTTCAAGTGGTGTTTAATTCTATATTCTCTTATTTCTATCCAGCTTTCACAGTGTGGAAACATTTCTTCTCTCTAGAGGGGAGAACTAAATTTCCTGAAATTTCCCACAATTTTTTTTTCGGAATACAATCTACTGTGCTTTTCATCCAGTCAATATAGAAACCGTTTCCACAACTTATTCACATTAATAATGAAATTTCTCATATCTCGTTAAATATATTTTCAAATGTTTTGAAGCCTGGCAAGCCGCGCCTTCAAACATTTGCAAAATTTATGCAACTCAATGTGAGAAATTATCCATAATCCACTAGCTCTCGTGGAAACTATATATATACAAATCCCTGATGTGAACTTTGACAAGAGGCTCTCAAGAGCCTGTATCCCTCACCTGGGCCATGGCTGATATGGACAGTCCAAATAATCTCAATGATAAAAGCCTTATTTTCAAGTATGTTAATAGACTTTGATGTTATTTGCTTGAAAGCTGAACTATATTACTTGATGGCAACTGTTTTGATGGGGTGAAGACTTAATGGGTCACTTTTTTGAAGGCAACCAACTAAGGATTTGAAAAAATGTTTGGTTCAATTTGGTTTAGTAGTTTCAGAGGAGATCTTTGAATGTGTTTTCCCATAGGGTCCAATGTTAAACTAAGATCACTGTTGGCACCTATCTTTTGAAAAAATGTTTGGTTCCAATGTGGTTTAGTAGTTTCGGAGGAGATCTTCGATATAAAAGACAAAATGTATAAAATCCCCCCAAATTTAACCAATAAAGGGCAATAGGGGCATTTAGATTTTCTTCAAATTTGTATGAGGGCAGATCTTGATGGGCAGAACATTTTTGCAATTTAAACTTAGCCTCTATCTATAACTGTTTTTGAAATACAAGACGAAACACATAAAATCAGAAAAAAATTGGACCACTAAAGGGCAATAATTCCTACATGGGTATTTAGATTTTCTTCATAATTGCCAAGTGTGTATATCTTGATATGCTGAACTTTTTGGGATAAAACTTACTCTATCTCAATACAGGACGAAATATATAAAGTCACGAAAAATTTGACCAATAAAGGGCAATAACTCCTATATGGGATTATGATTTTCTTTAAAATAGGCATGTGGGTATATCTTGACATGCTGAACATTTTTGTAATTTAAACATAGCCTCAATCTCAAACTGTTTTTGAAATATAAGTTGAAATAATCACGAAAAATTTGACAATTAAAGGACGATAAATCCTACATGGGTATATGGATTTTCTTTAAAATAGGCATGTTGGTAGATCTTAACATGCTGAACATTTTTGAAATTAAAACTTAGCCTCAATCTCAAACTGTTTTTGAAGTAAAAGACGAAATATATAAAATCATGAAAAATTTGACCAATAATGAGCAAGAACTCCTATATAGGTATATGAATTTTCTTTAAAATGGGTACATCTTGATATGCTGAAAATTTTTGCAATTTAAACTTAACCTCTATCTGTTATAGTATTTTTTAACAAAAAGTAAGAAACATCAAAATTTTGAAAATTTTATGGAAAAGGGCAATAACTCTTTATAGGGTCATCAAATTTTCTTCAAACTGGCAGGGTGGGTAGAAATTGTCATGCTGATTTTTAATATCTGCAACAGTTTTTGAGTTATTTGCATAAAACAGCAATTTACCCCTATGTGCTATTTCTAGTAACAGTGGCCATATTGTGTGGATTTTAGAATTCTTGGATATCATTTTCCAGCTACATATCCTGGTGATGATCCAGTCCAAGTTTGGTTTAAATTGGCCCAGTAGTTTCAGAGGAGAAGATTTTTTAATAAAAGTTTATGACGAATGTACGACAAACACCAAGTGATAGCAATAGCTCACCCTGGCTATAGCCAGGTGAGTTAAAAATGTATCCACATTAACATACATGTATTGGTGTTACAAAGTATGAATGCATCTACTAGAACTATTACTAAAACATACTGAAGATGGAAAACTAAGAATAAAGATTTTAAAAGTAAAATGCTGTTTTTAATCATAATTTAAAATTATTTTTTAATCTAGCACATGGTTCCTGAAGTGTTACGACATCAAGAGTCAATTATGAAGAGTAATCAAATTATCAGTGATAAAAAAAATAATGCGTAAAAAAAATGATTTAAGGCATGCACGCCTTATTAAAAGGTTTTTATTAATTAACTCAAGTGTATTTGACTTAATAAATTCAAAACTTCCATTTTAATACGAATAATAAAAGTATGCCAATATGACCTGAACTAGACAAATATGGATTTTTCCGTATTGGCCTAGTCCAATATGGGGTTTATCATAACTCCTCTTGAATTATCATCTCTGGTTATGAAAACATTAAAATATGCCAATCATGCGTAAATTGTCGTCTGCTGCAGTGCTTTGACAGGACGCAATGTCTTTTAAAATAAAAAGTAAAGAAATACTGGAAAGCAATCGATAATGGAAATGAAGTTAATTAATAAAGGTATCATTGTGTAATGTTTTTCATATTGGCATACTTATAGATCCTCGGTAAGTCACACTGGCCTTCGACTTGCGCCTCAGGCCAATATGGTTTACCTTGGATCTTAAACAATGCCAATATGAAAAACATTATGCAATAATACTGTATTATAAGAGTGTGGTATTTTTTAGAAATAAAATTCAAATTTTTCTTGCCTGGCTTTATTATAAATCTTGATGGTAAATCATTAAAAATCTGCATATCAGGCACATTCTTTTGGCTTTAGCTCTGTTGAAAAGGTGGGTGTCATTAGGGTGCAAGATGCATGAGCGCAGCCTAAAACAGGACTTGCTCAAAATATAATCCATGGAAAAGAAAAATTCAAACTCTCAAAGAGTGTTTGCAAAATATTTCCCCATCTGTGAAATGAAAAAAAAATCTGAAAAAGGTTAAAATTTAGGAAAAGAATGATTCCTTTGAAAGCTAAGGGCTAATCTTATGAAGACAAAATTAATATTCTGTATTTCCACTGACTTTTTACTTGCACTAAATGGCTAAGACTTGTCTCACAAAAAAGCATCATTAATCATAATAATAATATAAGTCACACATATTTAGCATTTAAAAAGCAAATGAAAAAGCTGACAATTTTAGAAGCAGTACACCGATTAAAATATTACTTGCCTTATCAGATCCCTGTTTGTTAGTATAAAATAAAACAAGAATTCATTTACATTTAGTCACCATGGTAACAGAAAAGCATATATAATTTTACTAAATCTACAGTAATTAGAAATCATATCATAAAAACAAAGCCCCTTTCAACGTCACAATGTGTTTTGATTGTTCCTGATGTGATATTCTGTCTAAACTGCATGACAAAAAGTTATACTTGCTCAAATTAATATGAAAAAGAAAGGAAATGGGGTAAATGTCAAGGAGGCAACATCCCATATCCAGGTTAAAATTAATCATGTTTTAAATAAGCATGTTTTAATTGAACATTTTATTTTTAAACTCATGCCCTGTTAATAAGTCAGAAACCTTTCTAAATGAAACTCTAGGTATGAATAAAACACATATACATAGTTGCCAATCCTAACCTGCCAAAATTCTGAATCAATCCAATAAAATCTCCAGGAGTCACCAAAACAATTGGTATCGATGCATCTTTAAGATTCATATTGCACTTTAAGTCTTAAACTGTTAATTCAATTTTAAACAAATAGTTTACCTACATAACACACTTTCTCCATTTCAGCATTCGACACTGAAAGTTCCATCATGTTCAACATGCTAAATTCAAGTTGTTTTTCTAATGATATTTTTCTATAGGTCAATCAATAATTGACCTTCCTTAATCTTACAGTGTCCTTTATTTCCTTTATAGTGCATACCCGCCACATTTGAAAGAGTGAAGACAACTCCAAGCAAACTAAAAATTCTATAAGGGGCTTCAAATCAACATTAATGTTGTTTTTAAGCATCTTTATGGCATTACATTTATCATTAATGTTTTGTTTAGGAAGGAAGACATAATTGCTGTCTGAAAATTTAAAATTGTGGAAAACTGCCATAAAAGGGGATATTTGGCAGGTCCAGGATAGTTGGCAACTATGCATATTAATAAAATTGTGCAAACTGTCCACCTATGTAATGCAACCAAACAAAACTTTTGGTCACCACTTATTACACAGATACATACTGTTTCAACAGCCTTCATTAATGGAGTCTTGCCGTCCTCCTCTTCATTAACCCAGTTAGGATTGGCTCCATTAGCTAAAGCCTCTAACATCACAGTTAGATTTCGAGCTTGAGCTGCTTTATATAGTAACATGTTCGGGTCCAGTTTACTCATGTCTTCCCATGAAGTTGTTGACCTTGAATCTTCACCTTCATCTAACCCTGTGTCCGATTCATCAGAACTTACAATATCAAGAGCTGTCAATTAAAGAGAATTCATAAAATAATCAAGGTCGCAAAATATTGTATTTTGTTTTTCTTGTATTGTATTCTTGTAAGAATAAATATCCTAATATATTCCTCGTATTAAGGACCCTTGAGTAACTTTAATTACATCTGAAATCCTTACGTGCCATCAAAATCCAACTACATGTACTTCAGGTAATTCAATATAAACACATTTTTTACCATTGATTTTTATTCAATTACACAAAGCTATGCATTCAAGTGTATCTGAGTTTTCGGTTGTAAGCAATAGACTTATCCTGTTATTCATTTTCAAATCAGTAAAAACAAGAACTATCGCTGAATGGCAGTCAAATATACCCCTGTTCATTGAACCCTGGATTGATATGGTGAGTGCAAATTTAAGTTAGTGTGGACACAATACAGGTGTGGTCACAGTAAAAGTGTGGACACAATACAAGTATGGACACAATGATAAAATCTTAAAGAAAGAACTTTTCACAAGGATTCCAATGAAAATACTCTGTCTAAATCAGACAAATATGAAGTTCACTTTTTTTAGCCTATATGACATTTTACACAAAAATCATCAGCATTAGAGAAATTTCATTACAATACTCCGAAAACAACTTTTCAAGAGGATTACAATGAAAGAAGTGTCTCTCCAACAGCTTCACCTCACAATATCTATGCTTAAAATTTTTTCTTGGAAAAAAGGATAATTGCAGGAGAAATCAACGAAAGTTAAAGTCGTATTATCTCCCATTCCTGATTTCAAACAATAATCATATTCCTTCATGCATATCTACATATAGTGTCTTTCCTTTGTGTAAAGTTTCATCAAAATCCTTCAAGTGGTTTAAGAAGAGTTGTGCTTACGAGATAACCCATACATATGGAATCAACGAAAAGTCAAAGTCAAATTATCTCCCCTTCCTGGTTTCGTACAATAATTATATTCCTTCATGCACATCTCCATATAGTGTCCTTCCTTTTGTAAAGTTTCATCAAAATCCTTCATGTGGTTTAAGAGGAGTCCCACTTACGAGAAGTGTGGACAGACGGACAGACACACAGACAGACAGAGTGATTCCTATATCATAGATGCCAACCCTTTTCGGCCTCAATCAGTAAACATCAACTAAATTTTCTGTAATTTTGGTCTTCTCTCAGTAATCATCAAAAATATTTCTATTTATTGAAACTATATCACTGATTGGTTGCAAAATATTGTGCAAATTACAGAATATCTTGAAATATTGTACACAATGTAATGTTTAAAAAAATCATGCATTATTGATCTGTTTTGACCAAGGATACTCTGTTACGCTCTATTGTTTGTGGTGTGCAGCCCTGACAAGTCAAAGACAGATAGACAAGCTAGTATAGTGAAAGCTATACACCCTTCAAACGTTTATCTAAACATTCATACTGCCGTGTTGGACATATAATTTGAACTCATCTTTACACTGGGGACTGATGATTTAAATATTCAATGCCATTCTATGGAATATTCTGTGCCGAAACATTAGCCATTCATTTAATTTTTTGTGGCAGACAGCCTATCAGACTGCATTGTGACAAGCTTGGCAACTTTCAACTTTTCTGGGAAAGATAAGTCTACTAAACCACACCAAAAAGGCCGAGAAACCCGGGAGCAACATCCGTTTTGTAATTTAGAAAAATAGTAATGGTGGATTACATGATACCCCGCCACGTTTCACAAAATTTCTAAGTCTCAAGAGGCATAACTCCAGAACCCCTTGGACCTCTGAACCCATTTACCTGGGTTTTGTGGTGAACAAGCTACATACCAAGTTTGAAGACTGTATGTTATTCCGTTCAAAAGTTATCAGTCAGTAATTCGGGGGACGGACAGACGGACAGACAGACGGACACAAGACTGAGGGTATCACATAATACCACGCCACTATGTGTGGCGGGTTATAAAAATGGTACGGAACTGCAATGAAAGAAATCCATGTTTTGCAAACTTGAACAGCGGCGATTGAAAATCCGTAATGACGGGACTAATGAGCGCAACACCGTAATTTTAACCCCAAATCTGTGAAAATTACGGGCATCCGTAAGGGTTGGCATCTATGCTATATACCCCCGCAAACACAGTTTGCGGGGTATAACAATTGATAAAATGTAACAAATTCTTTCTTATTTTTTAGGCTCATTTTGTCAAGATCTAATGTCAATACAATAATACAAGTTTCGCTGTTATCATGAATACAAAAATGTCTTCTGTAGCAATCATTAGCTTTCAAGAAAACTTGATCTGTAACAGTAAAATCTACATTTCACTGACAAACTCTCCAGAATTTTCTCTGGCAGTGTGATGGGTGACATGCTTGGAGCAGATCATGCTTACCCTATTGGAGCACCTGATGCTAACTCAAGTTTTTGTAGGGGTTCACACAGCTACTGCTTTAGTTTTGTGGCGTTCAAATTCAATTTTGTTTATTTGTTTGTCTTTGTCATGCCGTCTCAATTTGTGTTGGATATAATTTGTAGTGATTTTGGATTATTGATTTGGGAGTTTCCCCTTTCCTCATTTTTGCTTCATTGTAATGTCCACTAAAATACTACATAACAATATTTTTTTTCTCAAAGAAACATCATGGTGATCCCTAGATGCTTTGTTTTGGGTCGTTTTAACCTGGATATGGGATGCTGTCTCCTTGACATTTACCCCATTTCCTTTCTTTTTCATCATATTACCATAATATAACTTGATCTGACAGTGATATGTATTGGATGAGGACTTAAAATACAATACAGTTATCTCCCTTACTTACTTGGACTAATATCAGGTAATTCTAAGTCTGTTCCAAATACAATAACATCATTTGCGCTAGCTCCAATACCGCTGTCACTGTCATTTAATGTGTTGTTATTGGTAACCGACAGAACGGCTGAAAATACAGAAGGTATTTTAAGTATTAACAAAGCTTCAACTGGACACCAGAAATTAAATTACTAGATAGCAAAATTACACCATGTGTGATTATGTGTGTAAGATGGGTATGTTGGAGCTGAAAAAGTAGCTATGGACAAATACAAAACTGTACTTATGTACAAACTTATATCAATAAAACCTAAGTTATAATAGCTTTGCTGTCTAAAAAATCTCAAAATGTCATTTATAGTATCAAAAAAACAACCAAAATTTGTACTCCATGTACCTTTTTTGTTGCTTCTATTACAGCAGTGCTATTAATGCTTTAACAGTGCCTTATTTGGATATCCTGGACGTCAATCATAGATTTGACAGTCAAAAATGCAGTTTACAGGCAACCCATGTTACATAAATAATGCATTAGAATTTTGGTTCAATCTGTTAAAATGAAAATTTAATATCTAAGAAGCACAACTTGATCATGTTAAGAAGATACATAGTTTTTATCCTGAATGTATAGTTCAGAATCACATGGGGAATTTTGGCTCTGTAAACTGCTAAAACAAGTAAAATCAAAATTTCAAGTACATGTAAGTATAGTTCAGAATCACATGGGGAATTTTGGCTCTGTAAACTGCTAAAATAAGTAAAATCAAAATTTCAAGTACACGTATAAGATACACAACTTGAACATGTGAATAGAATATCCTGAAAATTCTGTTGGAATCTAACTGACAGCTTCCATGGAGTTGCAGTTACAAACCAAATGAACAAATTAGCTAGTCTGGGATCGGTCAACCTCCAAAAATCAGTTGAAGTCAAAGGTTCAAGTATAAGTTACACAGCTAAATAAGTGGAAACAATTTTCCCTTTCTCGATCAGCGCTGTATATTAATGAAACTGTAAATGATTTTCTCTAATGATATGTCAAGTTTAAACCGGTTTCGACCCGTTAGATAAATTTTCTTTATTCAACGTATGTTGAATAAAGCCCGTGCTATTTCCCGCCAAATCTATTCGGAATACAGTTCTCGGTGTTTATCATTGATCATTAGAGAAAAAGATTACACCACTTTATCCCGATTATTACCATATTTTATCCACTCTCGATATTTAAATTTTAAAATTTTAAAATGCTCTGCAAGCCTCGCAATTAAAATTTTAAAATTTAACTATCTCTAGTGGATAAAATATGGTAATAAACGGGATCTTGTGGTGTAATCTATATATATTTCCTTTCTGTAGATTTATTTCACTGATTTTCAATTTCTTATTTATAATTTAAGGTGGAACAAAAATCTTAAATATCCATAAAACAACCGTATTACTATTTTTGTCATAATACGTAAATAAACACCATATTTAATAGAAACTTAGCACTATAATACTAAATACTTATTTTCTAGCCAATGCTTTTTTTTATTCTTATATCGAGAATTTACAAGAAAAAAATATCACATTATCTTTTCATGCAACTAACATGCTCAAAGGCTGATGTAAAGATAGAAAGTATACTCTTATAGAAAAAATTATGCATTTCTATCACAAAATTTATGTATATTTATTCTTCCATGACAGATGGAGTGTCACAGAGAAAACATGATAGAGCATCAAGAACAATACATATGAAAATGAAATGAATAATACTTATGTATTTTGTTATGAAATTGACAATTTTGAACAAATATGTCATGATATGGAGGGATTGCCCAAAATTTGTTAGGAGGTAAAATTTCCCCAGACTCAAAGGCGAGTGAATTTTAGACCTAATATTTGAATTTTTTGGCAAATACCCTGACACACATTATAATCTGTTTAATTACACCAAATGTCTCTATCATTAAAACGCAAAGATGACTTCCGGACAAATACAACAAGCATCTGAGTGAAGGGATACTTGCCAATAAAACACCACGACTATTAACCAATCAGAATGCAGCTTTCTTATATAAGGTGTAATTATCATCTCGAAGAAGGTGAAATTTACAATTTAAATGATGAAATTAACAGAAAATGTTATTAAGTGAAATAAAATAAAATACCTGTGTTAAAAATAAAAACACTTCATGCAAACCAAAAGATGATTTAGTTGGGATTAAATAACCCTGTTCTAACATATACAAAGTTAATTTTCCTTAACCAATCAAGACCTGGTATTAAATAACAACTTTCAAGTTTTCAAAATTCATTGAATTATTTTTCTTTAATAAGGCCAAAAATCAAACTTGGTGAAGCAATCCTGTTTGTCAAAATGAAAGTGTACAGAGACAATTGGAATAAATGGAACATTTGGTCTAAAAATTCTGGTTGAAATTTGATAATGGTCCATTAAACCGACTTATCCAGAGTTCCTTTTCTTGTCTATGTTTGCCATTTGTCTTTTTATTGGTGTTTTTCTTGTCCGGTTCACTGTTGGATTGTGGCATGTAATTGTGGTTTTTGTCCATTATGGATATTTCTTGTTACGGTATAGCAGGTAATTTTCACGTATTTTCGCGGATGGACTTAAATCGTGAAAATAAATTCAGCGAATATGCTATTTATTCTTTGGATATTAATAGCATCGTTGATAATCCGCAAAATTTAAAACACTAATATTTTTGCCATACATTTTTCACTCAAATCTGCGAAATTTTTAACCCGCGAAAATAACCCGCTATACGGTATCTTCTCTTTGTTAATTATGATTATACTGAAAGCATAAGAGTATATCTTTTGGTAAGTCAATTTGCAAAGCCAAGTATTCTCTTGTAGACTCAGCTGTTATGGACAAACTATAATCTTTGTAACAATTTCTGATTTTAGGGAACCTAAAACATTAAATTCAACTATAAGAACTACAGTTGCATAACATTTTAATGAGTACTGAAGTTTTTTTTGTGTGCGTGTGTGGTAAAAAAGCAGAAACAAAGTGTTCAAAGCCCAATCGTGTGCCAGATCAAAAGAAAACATATTCTGTGAAGAAGCTGGGAATTCATTTATGCTTAAGTTAAATGCTGTCTTTTTTGCCACAAAAATGGCATTTTTGTGTGAAGTAAAGGCCAACCAGAATTGAAATCTCTTCTACCTAACTAATGACAAATCTTTTCTTTTAAGAGGTTAACAAGTTTAATGTAGCAAACCTTTTTTGAGAGCTTAACAAGCCTTATGTGGCAAATCTTTTCTTTTAACAGGTTAACAAACTGTAATCTTGCAAATCTTTTGTTTTAAGAACTTCAAGTTAACAAGTCTAATGTGGTAAACCTTTTCTTTTAAGAGGTTAAAAAACCTACTGTGGCAAACCTTTTCTTTTATGAAGTTAACAAGCCTAATGTGGCAAACTTTTTTGAGAAGTTAAGGAAGTTCGCTCCTCATGTTTTGGAATTTCTATCAGATTTTCGGAATTCTCTGGTTTTATCCATTTAAAAGCATTATAATTTTTTGCCCATGGACCCCCTTATTTTTCCTCATAATTTCATTTTATACATCTTTATGAACATTCTGTGAAAATTTGATAAGATTTTATTTATTCTGTCACATTCATTTTTGATCAAACCTGGCAAATGTTAATCATATGAAAAATCCGAGGAGTTCAGTTTCCCGCCAAATTTTCAATCACTTAAATCTCAAAAACGAGATCATCAACCTATGAATTTTTTTCACTTAAATTACTTCTTTTTTAATTTTTTTAACAAAAAATCCCATTTATTTGAAATCCTATTTATTTTCAAATGGAGTATCGAACCACCTTAAAAGCCTAACAAGAGCTGTCGCCGAATGACAGCCAAATATACCCCCCACTCAATGAACCCTGAATTGATATGGTAAGTGCAAATTTAAGTTGGTGTGGACACAATACAGTTGTGGACATAGAACAAGTGTGGACACAATACAAGTATGGACACAATGTGTGATATAATATTTAAGAAAGAACTTTTCACAAGGGTTCCAATGAAAAACATTCACATTTTTTAGCCTATTTGACATTTTACACAAAAATGATAAGTATCAGAGAAATTTCATCACAACACTTTTCAAGAGGATTACAATGATAAAAGCGTGTCTCTCTAACAGTTTGATTTCACTATATCTATGCTTTAAATTATTTCTTTGAAAAAAAAAAGATCAGTGCAGTCCTGGGTTTGTATAATAATTATATTCCTTCATGCACATCTCAATATAGTGTCCTTCCTTTGTCTTAAGTTTCATTAAAATCCTTCCTGTGGTTTAAGAGGAGTTGCACTTATGAGGTAACCCATACATAGGGAATCAACGAAAAGTCAAAGTCAAATTATCTCCCCTTCCTGGTTTCTGACAATAATTAATTTCCTTCATGCACATCTTCATACAGTGTTATTCCTTTGTGTAAAGTTTCTTCAAATCTGTTAAGTTGTTTAAGAGGAGTTGTGCTTTAGAGCTAACCCATGCATAGGGAATCAACAAAAAGTCAAAGTCCAATTATCTCCCCTTCCTGGTTTCGGACAATAATTATATTCCTTCATGCACATCTCTATATAGTGTCCTTCCTTTGTATAAAGTTTCATCAAAATCCTTCAAGGTGGTTTAAGAGGAGTAGATAGACAAACGGGGTGATTCCTATATACCCCAAACTTTGTTTGCGGGGGGTGGGGGGGGGATAATGAGGCAAACCTTTTTTGAGAGGTTAACAAGTCTAACGTGAAAACCTTTTGAGAGAGGTGAACAAGCCTAATGTGGCAAACCTTTTGAGAGAGGTTCACAAGCCTAATGTGGCAAACCTTTTTTGAGAGGTTAACAAGCCTAATGTGGCAAACCTTTTTAAGAGGTTAACAAGCCTAATGTGGCAAACCTTTTTTGAGAGGTTAACAAGCCTAATGTGGCAAACCTTTTTTGAGAGGTTAACAAGCCTAATGTGGATAACCTTTTTTGAGAGGTTAACAAGCCTAATGGGGAAAACCTTTTTTGAGAAGTTAACAAACCTAATGTGGCAAACCTTTTTTGAGAGGTTAACAAGCCTAATGTGGAAAACCTTTTTTAAGAGGTTAACAAACCTAATGTGGAAAACCTTTTTTGAGAGGTTAACAAACCTAATATGGTAAATCTTTTTTGAGAGGTTAACAAGCCTAATGTAGCAAACCTTTTTTGAGAGGTTAACAAGTTATATGTGGCAAACCTTTTAAGAGGCCGAAATGTCAAGCTTTATAATATAGTCTTATGTGTCAAGCTAAAGGCAAACTTATTATGAGGCTCATTTATCTTATATAATATGTATAGCTAACAGCAAATATATTTTGTGAAAAAGTTCTTATAACTTAGGTGTAAATCTTAAAATAAATCTTATTCTGGTATTGATTATGCTAAGTTTATGGCAAATTTTCTTTAATTGAGAGGATTACACTTTTTGTGTGGCAAGCTAATGGCAAGTCTGAACTACTGAAAAGCTGTACATGCCAAGCTGATGGCAATCTATTCTGTTGACTGGCCTACAAGCCTATGTGCAAAGCTAGGAGTCAAACTATCCCAATTTCAGGCTAATTTTTGGACAAATCACATGTGCAAAGCTATATTTTGGTTTGCTAGCCATGTTTTAATTGCTTTTAACACAAAACAATGGCAACAAAAACATTCATATACAGGGCATAAATATAGTATAAAAACTCCAACTTCAAAGCTGAATATTATATACTATTACAATCAATGAATATTCTTAATTTGATTAGATATGTATTTAACTGTAAGAGCTTCAGGACAACTTATTATGGAAGAATTTACCACTAACTACAACTTGCAACCTAATAAAAATTACAAATGGTTTAAGTGATATACAAGCCAGGCCTATGCTACAAATACTAATTGTGGTGACATAAGTATGCTTGGATGTTACCCTTGTAATTTGTAAGGTGGAAAGGTAAGGAACCACTAGTATTGATAATGAAAAATCACTTAAATGAGTGATTCAAATCTGCNAATTCGCAATTTTGGCCCCGTTCGGCCCCTCATAGCTGGGAAAGGAAACAAGTTACCAAAAATCTAATAGCTGAGTACTATATTAATTTTTCGCAAGGAATCCATTGAAAAAAACTGCATCAAAATCGAGATTTGCCCCTGTTGGGCCCCATTTATCTCGTGAGTGGTACATGCTACGTGAAATCCGTTGGCATACACCAGATTGGAAATTTCCTCAGGAGCACACTGAAACAAACCCCATCAAAATCCAATAAATAATAAAGATTCTACAGTCAAATATGTTAAAACACCTCATTTAACCCTTTTTTGGCCCCTAATTCTGAAACGGGTGGGGCAAAAACCTAAAGGAAAAAAACGTGTCTCAAGAATGTTCCAAGAAACATCATACTAAGATTTGAAAACAATCCATCCACTAGAACCAAAGTTATGCTGTCCACAGACACGAAAATACCTAATTTTACCCCTTTTTGGCCCCTTTTTTGCCTCTTTTTCAAGAACGGGTTGGGCAGGGAACGTGAAATTAAAACCCGGGCTTAAGCTTGTGCCAACAAACATCATACTTAAATTTGATAACAATCCGTTCACTAGAACTAAAGTTATGCTGTCCACAGACGCCGACGCCAGCGCCATACCATAATACGACCACAAAATTTTTGCGGTCGTATAAAAATCATAAGCATTAGTGAAATTTCATTACAACTTTTCAAGAGGATTACAATGAAAGAAGTGTGTCTCTCCAACAGTTTCACCTCACAATATCTATGCTTAAAATTTTTTCTTGGAAAAAGGATAATTGCAGGAGAAATCAACGAAAGTAAAAGTCGTATTATCTCCCATTCCTGATTTCAAACAATAATCATATTCTTTCATGCACATCTACATATAGTGTCCTTCCTTTGTGTAAAGTTTCATCAAAATCCTTCAAGTGGTTTAATGGTAGGTTTACAATGCCGATCAAAGCAACTCGACCGAACTCGATCTATGAATATTCATGAATATTCATTGATCGGGGCACTGATCTTGAATGCTCGGGTTCGGTCTACTAACCAAATCAGAGCGATCTTGCTAACTCTGCTGAACTCGAGCTGTGTTCCCGAATATTTTTGACATGTCAAAAAATATCGTGTATGTCGAGAACAGGTCGGGAATCAATCGGGGTCTGATCGAGGTAGTCGTGAAGAGGTCGAAAAGGGATCGGTCTTGATCGAGTTTCAAAATCTTAGCCGATCATGCCGACTTCTACCTGACTTTAACTCATTCGCTTCTCGATTTATCCCGAGTCGCTTCCAGATCAACTCAATTAGTGCTCGATCATTAATCGACTAACACGATACTTTTATTGTTTCTTTACAAGATCTTCCCGACCATAACCCGATTTTTTCCCGACCTATAGCTGACTTTAACTCGACCAATCAAGACCTTTACTCGACTTAACACAACATCATGTTACCTTTTCACAATAGCAGAACATGAGGCTTTCTAGAGCTTCAGTCTCTCACTAGGGCCTTACTTCAGATTTTAAAGGAGCCATCCAATGGACTCCAATGACTATTATGATCAAGTTTGGCTGGTGATCATCTTTGAAATGATGAGAATCTGCCGGATACTATCTCAAGTGGGGACCAGCCAAGGACACTTGTTTTCAATTTTGGCCAATTGGCAAAGTAGTTTCAGAGTAGAAAGTATTTGAATGGATATCTAAGGTGGGTCGAATATTAAATTATGTTCCCTGTTGAGGGCCATCTTGGATTTCATGGATACTATTTTGAAATTGGAACACCCAAGGACTATTTTGACCAATTTTGTCTGCAATTGGCCCAGTGAAAATCCTTCTAGTACAATATTTATCTTTGTCCCCCTTTGGCAGTCATCTTGTATTAGCTGACGATATGACAGACACTATTTTGAAAAAAGACCATCATTTGGCAATCGTAACAAATTTGGTCTAATTGGCTAGGAGTTTTAGAGGTAACGTTTAAATGGGTTTTCCCATAAGATCCAAATTAAAGCTACTAGTATATTCCCAGTTGGCGGTTGTATTTGATTAGAAACGGACACGAATTTTTTCACATTGAACCAATCGAGGTCTATCATGACTCGGCGGTTTCTGGGTAGAGTACATTTGAATGCAAAGTTCATGGACAACGGAAACAAAATAATGGCAAAAGCTCAATCTCGCTATATCAGGATTGTAGAAAAGAATATTAGACTGCGCATAGTTCTAGTATAATTAAAGGATGATGTGCAGAGGGCTTAAATTCAATCGACTATAGTTATGCTGGCAGAATATGAAATTGAATCCAAGATGTACCCAATTACACACCCCAGAAACAGATTCACTGAATACATGAATTCAAGAATAAACTATTATTTCTTCCGAGCAGGTTTGTACTCTTATCACACGATATGATTCAAGCTAAATTAAATCAGAAAAATGCTATTTTGAATATTTGTAACATTTACTAGAAAATAAAAAATTCTTTAGATTTGCACCGGGAAAATGTACCTAACGGGCAGCCGCTCGCCATTTTCACTTTCTAAAAGCCGTATTTTTCTACAGAAAGCAGGTTTAAATACATGGAAACTACTGTAAATCTAGTTACCAGCGATCACATGATATGTCTTCTGTTTTAGGTATCAGATTAGTCCTACATGTAATGACAGAAAAACGCACAGTCGCATTCTGACGCATGTTAAGAATCGCCTGCTAGTATGTTAAAGCGAACATTCATTCCTCTGTAATGATGACTTTGAAGCATTTGCTGTTGTATAACCCAAACTACACACCTTCTGTGTTAGACCCACCTTCTCATCTACTCTAGATCTATCACAGTTATCATCTTTTCTTTGAAGCATCAGCCACATGGGCCGCAAATTGCTGAACTGTTACCTGAATTTTCACATTTAACCCTAGTATATACAAACGTTCTAACAGGACAAACTAGAGCACACTCGACCATTTCTTGATCTTCTCCCGACCAGGTCTGGTTAACCAAACACAAATCGGGCTATAATCTGGCTCAATCTGACAAAGTCTGGTTGGTCAAATGAGGGCGGAGCATAGTCGTACGTGAATCGTAAAGAGATCGAGAAGTGTTAGTTGTGTTTAATCGGGTAAAGGTCGAGTGGACGTCGTAAGCTAGCTCGAACAATGAATTTTATGACGTTGATCGGGATAAAATAGCATGGTCGAGTTGATCGAGTTGGTCTGATCGGCGGTGTAAACCTAGCATAAGAGGAGTTGAGCTTACGAGGTAACCCATACATATGGAATCAACGAAAAGTCAAAGTCAAATTATCTCCCCTTCCTGGTTTCGGACAATAATTATATTCCTTCATGCACATCTCCATATAGTGTCCTTCCTTTTGTAAAGTTTCATCAAAATCCTTAATGTGGTTTAAGAGAAGTCGCACTTACCAGAAGTGTGGACAGAGGGACAGACACACAGACAGACAGAGTGATTCCTATATCATAGATGCCAACCCTTTTGGGCCTCAATCAGTAAACATCAACTAAAATTTCAGTAATTTTGGTCTTCTCTCAGTAATCATCAAAAACATACTATATCACTGATTGGTTGCAAAATATTGTGCAAATTACAGAATATCTTGAAATATTGTACACAATGTAATGTTTTAAAAAATCATGCATTATTGATCTGTTTTGACCAAGGATACTCTGTTGTGCTCTATTGTTTGTGGTGTGCAGCCCTGACAAGTCAAAGACAGATAGACAAGCTAGTATAGTGAAAGCTATACACCCTTCAAACGTTTATCTAAACATTCATACTGCCGTGTTTGACATATATTTTGAACTCATCTTTATACTGGGGACTGACGATTTAAATATTCAATGCCATTCTATGGAATATTCTGCGCCAAAACATAAGCCATTCATTTACTTTTTTGTGGCAGACAGCCTATCAGACTGCATTGTGACAAGTTTGGCAACTTTCAACTTTTCGAGGAAAGATAAGTCTACTAAACCACACCAAAAAAAGAAACCCGGAAGCAACATCCGTTTTGTAATTTAGAAAAATAGTAATTGTGGATTACATGATACCCCGCCACGTTTCACAAAATTTCGAAGTCTCAAGGGGCATAACTTCAGAACCCCTTGGACCTCTGAACCCATATTCGAACTTGACCTGAGTTTTGTGGTGAACAAGCTACATACCAAGTTTGTAGACTGTATGTTATTCCGTTCAAAAACCTTCGGGGGACGGACGGACGGACAGACGGACGGACCTACGGACACACGACTGAGGGTATCACATAATACCACGCCACTACGTGTGGCGGGGTATAAAAAACGGTACGGAACGGCAACGAAAGAAATCCATGTTTTGCAAACTTGAAAAGCAGCGATTGAAAATCCGTTATGACAGGACTAATGAGCGCAACGCCGTAATTTTAACCCCAAATCCGTGAAAATTACGGGAATCCGTAAGGGTTGGCATCTATGCTATATACCCCCGCAAACTTTGTTTGCGGGGTATAACAATTGATAAAATGTAACAAATTCTTTCTTATTTTTTAGGCTTATTTTGTCAAGATCTAATGTCAATACAATAATACAAGTTTCACTGTTATCATGAATATAAAAATGTTTTCTGTAGCAATCATTAGCTTTCAAGAAAACTTATCTGTAACAGTAAAATCTATATTTCACAGACAAACTAACCGGGACTTTTCACTGGCAGTGTGACGGGTGACATGCTTGGAGCAGATCATGCTTACCCTATTGGAGCACCTGATGCTAACTCAAGCTTTTGTAGGGGTTAACACAGCTACTGCTTTAGTTTTGTGGCGTTCATATTCAATTTTTTTGTTTATTTGTTTGTTGTCGTAATGCTGTCTCGATTTGTGTCGGATATAATTTGTAGTGATTTTGGATTATTGAATCGGGAGTTTCCCCTTTCCTCATTTTTGCTTCATTGCATTGTTCACTAAAATACTACATAACAATATTTTTTTTCTCAAACAAACATCATGGTGACCCCTAGATGCTTTGTTTTGGGTCTTTTTAACCTGGATATGGGATGTTGTCTCCTTGACATTTACCCCATTTCCTTTCTTTTTCATCATATTACCATAATATAACTTGATCTATCTGTGAAATACATGTATTGGATGAGGACCTTAAATACAATACAGTTATCTCCCTTACTTACTTGGACTAATATCAGGTAATTCTAAGTCTGTTCCAAAGACAATAACATCATTTGCGCTGGCTCCAATACCGCTGTCACTGTCATTTAATGTGTTGTTATTGGTAACCGACAGAACAGCTGTAAATACAGACAATATTTTAAGTATTAACATAGCTTCTACTAGATATCAGAAATTAAATTACTAGATAGTAACATTACACCATGTGTGACTGTGTGTGTTAGAGGGGTATGTTGGAGCTTAAATAGTAACTATGGACAATACAAAACTGAGGGGAAATTATGTACAATCTGTGATCTATATCAATAAAACCTCTGTTAGATTTATTTTTACTGTCTAAAATCATCTAAAAACATCATTTATAGTATCAAAAAACACCAGAAATTTGAAGGGTGTTCCAAGCTCCTTTATTGCTGCCTCTATTACAGTAGTGCTATTAATGTTGTAACAGTATCTTATTTGAATGTCCCGGACATCAATTGTAGATTTGATCGTCAAAAATGCAGTTTACAGGCTACGCATTTTATATAAATAATGCATTGAAATTTTGATCCAATCTGTTAAAATGAAAATTTAATATCCAAGAAGCACAACTTGATACATTTTTTGTAATGTTAAGAAGACACATTGTTTTTATCCCAAATGTTTAGTTCAGAATCACTTAGGGAATTTTGGCTCTGTAAACTGCTAAAATCAGTAAAATCAAAATTTCCAGTATAAGTTGCACAACTTGATCATGTGAATACAATATCCTGAAAATTCTGTTTGAATCTAAATGACAGCTACCAAGGAGTTGCAGTTTCAAATCAAATGAACAAATTAGCTAGTTTGGGCTCAGTGAACTTAAAATCATATAAAGTCAAAGGTTCGAGTATCAGGTACACAGCTAAATAAGTTGAAACAATTTTCTCTTTCTGGATAATTTATTATATTTCACTGATTATCAATTTCTAATTTAAAATTAAAGGTGGAACAAAAAAACCTTAATATCCAAGAAACAATTAACCTTATTACTATTTTTGCCAAAATATGAAAATACACATTCTATTTATGGCAGGTTTCCTGGCTTTTTAACGTATTATATTTGCAATTCTTCAATGAACATACCAATATTCCTAAAGTAACACATATAACAAGTCCTTCTAAACTCCTGTCTTTTATTTGCCAATCAACTAATCAAGATTCTATAGAAATTCTATTGTATACCAATTTGTACTGCCTGAAGGGGTTTACCTTGATACTCCAGTAATGACAAATTGGTATACAAAAGAATTCTATAGAATCTTGATTGGTTGATTGACAAAGAAAAGATAGGAGTTTTGAAGGAGTTGTTATAGGTGTTACTTGAGGAATATTGGTATGTTCATTGAAGAATTGCAAATATAATACGTTATTGAGCCAGGAAATCCGCCATAATAGAAACTTAGCACTATAATACTAAATACTTGTTTTCTAGCCAATGTTTTTTTTATTCTTATATCGAGAATTTATAAGAAAAATATATCGCATAATCTTTTCATGCAACTAACATGCTCAAAGACTGATGTAAAGATAGAAAGTATACTCTTATTGCAAAATTTATGCATTTCTATCACAAAATTTATGTATATTAATTTCTTCCATGACAGAAGCAGTGTCACAGAGAAAACATGATAGAGCATCAAGAACAATACATATGAAAATGAAATGAATGATACTTATGTATTTTGTTATGAAATTGACAATTTTGAACAAATATGTCATGATATGGAGGGATTGCCCAAAATTTGTTAGGAGGTAAACTTGCCCCAGCCTCAAAGGAGAGTGAATTTTAGACCTAAGACTTGAATTTTTTGGCAAATACCCTGACACACATTATAATCTGTTTAATTACACCAAATTTCTCTATCATTAAAACGCACAGATGACTTCCGGACAAATACAACAAGCATCTGAGTGAAGGGATACTTGCCAATAAAACACCACCACTATTAACCAATCAGAATGCAGCTTTCTGCAATTATCATCTCGAAGAAGGTGAAATTTACAATTTAAATGATGAAATTAACAGAAAATGTTATTTTGTGAAATGAAATAAAATACCTGAGTTAAAAATAAAAACACTTCATGCAAACCAAAAGATGATTAAGTTGGGATTAAATAACCCTAACATATACAAAGTTAATTTTCCTCAACCAAACAAGGCCTGGTATTAAATCTACAACTTTCAAGTTTTCAAAATTCATTGAATTATTTTTCTTTAATAAAGCCAAAAATCAAACTTGGTGAAGCAATCCTGTTTGTCAAAATGAAAGTGTACAGAGACAATTGAAATAACTGGAACATTTGGTCTAAAAATTCTGTCGTCAGAGCAGACATAACAACAAAAGCATACGTTATAAGTACATTTATTCTAGTTGTGCTAGCCTCCAATTTATACTTGTTGTACAGCTGCAATTGAACTTAGTTGTCTTGTTACTTGGTCTTTTTTATTTGTATTGCAGCTATATCTATCCAAGTTGTAAGAATTTAGGGGAAGACATTTGATTTTCGAGGAAGTGGTGATTTTGCCGGGAAAACGTCTTTATTTTCATGTTCCCCTGATTGAAATTTGATAATGGTCCTTAATGGACCATATTAAACCAACTTATCCAGAGTTTCTTCTCTTGTCTATGTTTGCCATTTGTCTTTTTATTGGTGTTTTTCTTGTCCAATTCACTGTTGGATTGTGGCATGTGACTGTAGTTTTTGTCCATTATGGGTATTTCTTGTTACCGTATAGCGGGTAATTATTGTGTATTTTCGCGGATGGACTTAAATCGTAAAAATAAATTCCGCGGATATGGATATATATAGGATCTTTGATAATCCGTGAAAATTTAAAACGCTAATATTTTTGCCATACATTTTCCACTCAAATCTGCGAAATTTTTAACCCACGAAAATAACCCGCTATACGGTATCTTCTCTTTGTTAATTATGATTATACTGAATGCATAAGTATATCTTTTGGTAAATCAATTTGCAAAGCCAAGTATTCTCTTGTAGACACAGCTGTTATTGACAAACTATAGTCTGTGTGACAATTTCTGATTTTAGGGAACCTAAAACATTAAATTCAAGAACTATAAGAACTACAGTTCTGTAACATTTTAATGAGTACTGAAATTTTTTTGGTGTGTGTGTGTGGCAAAAAAAGCAGAAATAAAGTGTTCAAAGCCCAATAATTTCGTGTGCTAGATCAAAAGAAATTCTATTCTGTGAAGAAGCTGGCAAATGTTGTCATTTTTTGCCACATAAATGGCATTTTTGTGTGAAGTAAAGGGCAACCAGACTTGAAATCTATTCTACCAAATTAAAGACGAACCTATTCTTCCATAGATGCTGCTTTACAGTGTGAGATGATCCGTGTTAGATGGATGCACACGACCTCATCTTACACAGGTAAAAGGCCAATCATAAATGTTCATTTTTGTGATAAAACAATCGTTACCATGACTAAATCTCATAAAACACCTGACGTCACAATGTAAAGTACACAATAATGGCGAAGACGTTGTTCAAACGGTATAGGTTTGTAGTTGTTTCTTTTCGTATTTTACAGAAGAAAAGGGAACTTGCATTTGTTCAAAATTAAAGATCGGGATATCTTTCACTCGTGTAAGAAATTATATGTCTTTTCCTTCCGTTTTGCTACGCTCAACTCAAGAAAAGACGAAATTTCTTACACTTGTGAAAGATATCCTGATCTTTAATCTGACCTTATGCAAGATCCTATTATTCTTTCAAGAGGTTACCAAGTCTAATGTTGCAAACCTTTTTTGAGAGGTTAACAAACCTTATGTGACAAAACTTTTCTCTTAAGAGGTTAATAAGTTTAATCTTGCAAACCTTTACTTTTGAGAGGTTAGCAAACCTAATGTGGCGAATCTTTTCTTTTGAGAGTTTACCAAGTCTAATGTGGCAAACCTTTTTTAAGAGAATAACAAACCTTATTTGATAGGTTAAAATGCCTAATGTGACAAACCTTTTGTTTTGAGAGGTTAACAAGTTTAATGTGGCAAAACGTTTTTGAGAGGTTAACAGCAAATCTTTTCTTTTGAGAGGTTAACAAGTTATATGTGGCAAACCTTTTTTGAGAGGCTAACAATTATATGTGGTAAACCTTTTAAGATGCTGAAATGTCAAGCTTTTCAAAAAAAAAAGATAAATCTGGTCTGTTGAAAGTGTAATAATATAGTCTTATGTGTCAAGCTAAAGGCAAACTTATTCTGAGGCTCATTAATCTTATATAATATGTATAGCTAAAAGCAAATCTATTTTGCGAAAAAGTTCTTATACCTCATGTGCAAAGCTTAAGATAAATCTATTTTTGTATTGAGTATGCTAAGTTTATGGCAAATTTTCTTTGATTGAGAGGATTACATGTCTTGTATGGCAGGCTAATGGCAAGTCTGTTCAGTTGAAAAGCTGTACATGCCAAGCTGATGGCAAATTTCTATTCTGTTGACTGGCTTACAAGCTATGTACAAAGCTAGGAGTGAAACTATCCTGATTTAAGACTTATTTTGTGTCAAATCACATGTGCTAAGCTTTATATTGGTTTGGTCATCATGTTTTAATAACAAAAAAGGGCAACAAAAACTTTCATATACAGGGCATAAATATATGATAAAAACTCCAACTTTAAAGTTGAAAATTATATACTATTGCAATCAATGAACAATCTAAATTTGATTAGATATGTATTTAACTGCAAGAGCTTCAGGACAATTCAATATGGAAGAATTTACCACTAACTACAACTTACAAACTGATAAAAATTACAAATGGTTTAAGTGATATACAAGCCAGACCTATGCTACAAATACTAATTGTGGTGACATAAGTATGCTTGGATGTTACCCTTGTAATTTGTAAGGTGGAAAGGTAAGGAACCACTAGTATTGATAATGAAAAATCACTTAAATGAGAGATTCAAATCACTGAAATGAGTGATTTGCAATTTTCAGGAAATCACTGTGGTAAGTGTTTCATAATTTACACTAAAATAACTTATGTAACTTATAACTGATATAATGTAATGATAAATGGAAAGTAGATAATATAAATAAATAGTGAAAGATATTACTAAATGAATAGCATATAATTAGTAATGATTGCTTTTTTGAATTCTTGCTATGAGTATGACAGAGATGTGGCCAATTCTAATAACTTGAGGCTCAACCTAGCAAGTATTGCTGACCTGGATCATGTCATAAAACCATGAAAAATAGGAACATCAAATTTATACAATTTCAACTCCTCTATAACAAATGATAATATTTTGATACATCAAACTTGGCCCTTCCCTGGAAGTGAACTTTGACCAAGGAACTATTTCTGAAGGGAATATTTTATATCATAAGGTATGTACTTATAAATGAAACAATTTTCAATAGCAAAATCAATTTTCTGAAGGAAATGGGACAAATGAACTATAGACAGAAACAAAGGGTAGACATCTAGTTTATCTATCCTCCCCTAGTAATTTCCTGTAAACATGGTTATTTTGGCTGGGGGTAAATTTTCGCGAAATGGCATACCCAAACCTTTTGCCTGGTTATAATATTATCAGATCTTCAAACTTTTATAGTAAAACGCTTGTTATTCAAAAAAATTTTTTATGGGGTTATATTCGTGTAAAATAACCAACGCAAAATAAGCCAAAATTATCCCCACCCCAAAATTTCCACGTAAACAGTAATTTAAGGGGAAAGGAGCTTGCTATTACTGAATCATCAGTTGTTTTAAAACTTGCTTACTTTTAAAAACCATGTAATTTAACTCCCTAAAACTGTGTTGTATCATATACTGTGAAAGTACTATTGTTCGTGGGGTTCCAATTTTCGTGGATTTCCTGGTTAACTTAAACCACGAAATTAAGTTCCCAACGAAATGAATTTTTCCATAGAGTCTTGATGTAGGGACTTTGAAACTACAAATTTAAATACCCACGAAATAGCGATTTTTATGAAAACCACGAAAATTGATGTCCACGAATAAAAGTACTTCCACAGTATATGTGATTTATATTGTTTTTTTTTTTCGATATTTTAAGAATTACAACAAAATCCCATCTTTTTTATCAGGATTAGTAATAAAACAATACTTCTGATAAACTCAATGTATATCATCAGGCAGTAGCCATGTTGAAATAGGGCGTGTAAGTCTCGTAAAATTTTGGAACTTCTGGGATCAAAAACTGTACCCGGGAGTTACATTTGGAACAAAGACATCTGACGTTTCATACAAAAAAATTGGAACGTCATAATCCTCAGACGTCATGTTTTGGCGGGAAACCTTTTTGAATTGTCTATTTAACGTTGATTCTCCTGAGTCACAAGACGAGACTTACAGAGCCTATTGTTACTTTTTAAGTAGAACCAACCAATGACTCTGCATGAATGATCAAAGTATTTTTAGATTTGTATTGAATATTCATCAGAAGAGCTCTGAATATTAAATGGATCATGTTTATAAGTACTTCTTTTTTTCTAATGTTACCGTATAAGTGGTTATTTT
>MJUU01063987.1:45591-56215 GCA_002080025.1 Modiolus philippinarum
AAGTCTATCTTACATAGTTCAAAAGTTGTTTATTACCATAAAAACACCCAATTTAACCCCTTTATTCTGAAACAGATGAAGCCCCTTTGGGCCTCTTGTTTATTGAAATGGTTTTAATTGTTATAAGTACCTGTTTAAACATGCTATAAGAAACTTACAGAAAAAATACTGCATCAAGATCAGACAAAAAATTGAAAAATTCATTTTTTTTTTCATTTTCCCCTTTGGGCCTCTTGTTTCTCAAAAACAGTAAATGCTACCTCAAATCTGTTGCCATACCTCAGTTGCACAATTTTATTAGCAATAACATAAAACAAACCCCATCTCAATACAATAATAATAAGCATTCTACAGTCAAATATATGAAAACAGCCAAATTCACCCCTTTTTAACCTCTGTGACCTTGACCTTTGACCTGACCTAATTTTTTTTGCATATTTACGTTCCTCTTAACTAGATCTATACACATGCCAAGTATCAAAAGTCTACCTTATATAGTTCAAAAGTTATAGCCAAGGTTAAAGTTTTGGACGCACCGACAAACAGACAGACAGGACAAAAACAATATGCCCCCCCCCCCCCTTATCCTCGATCTGGGGGCATAAAAATTTTGGTATATATAAAGTCTACAGGCAACAACCTAGTACGACATCTAGACAGCGGATACTTATGTCAACAATATGTTTGTTGTCACAAGTATTTTACCCCAAATTTAAACATTAATGATATTCTACAAATTATGTTGAAGCAGCCTAATTATTACATGCATGAAATAAACCCTGTAAAATAAAGATGGTTCAAGCACAAATAATGTTGAGGTGATTTTGAATGAGCAATTATGGTTTATTTATATAATTTTTTTTTTCTTTGTCCTTTCAAAATGCCAAAGTATCCCAAAATTCAATGCTGTAGTGTAAAACAAATAAAGCTAATCAGTAATTCTAAATTTTTTTAATTTTGGAATTCCCCCTTTCCTCATTTTTGCTTCGGTATTCCCTTGCCAGTCTGCACATTGTCATAAATAAAGAGACACAAATGTTGAGATAATGATCTCAACTAAGGCAGAAAATCCTTTTTCCACAACTCTGAACAGGAATATGCCTAATATGATGTAACAAAATCATATCAATACGAAAATGTATTAGGTAGTAAGTTTGGGTCATGTCATGACATATGAAAATTGGTACAAATTTCCTGACATCACTAAACCTGGATACAACAACGACTGAAAGATTGAATAAATTGAAGTAGACAAAGGAAAATCCGATACAAATAATATTCCAAATTTGAAATGTTGGGAGATAAATCAACATTGTTTGAGCAATAAACCATGTACACATAAACAGCACAACACCATCAGTAAATGTAAAAAGTCAAAACTTGTTACTAACAAGTATTTGATTGTGACATAACCAAACATTTGAGTTCAGCAGAAATATGATAAGTTTATCCCTGAATAGGGCCTGTAAGTCTCGTACAATTTTGGCACTTCCGGGATACAAAATGTACCCGGAAGTTACATTTTAAACAAATATATATGACGTCTCAAACAAAAGTTTGAGCGTCACAATCCTCTGACGTCATGTTTTGGCGGGAAACGTTTTGAAATTGCCTGTTTATCGTGGATTCTCGTGAGTCACATGACGAGACTTACAGACCCTATAACTTTCCATGAAAATGACTTCTCCAAAGCTTGAGATCACAAGTTTTGACTGTACTATAGCAATAATAAAATCTGCATAAAAATGATAAGAAAGAAGATTCAGGAATTAAGGTTCTCAGTACCGGTTTATTGTCCCTTGTCTACTATCTTAACAGTCAACTTGTTCCTATTGTATGGCCAATTTAGCAATTTCATTAAGCTGTAGATGTGATAAAGTTGTTCAACACCAATAGATCCAGACCAACATAACCTCCCCAGGCCATAACAGATTGATATACAATAGTATTGCTAGACAATTCAAAAGGACAATTGTTGTTTAGATTAGTTAACAATGGCAAGTCTCCAAAATTTTTTCACAATATTTGTTGGTCTGGGTCTATTGGTGTTGAACAACTTTATCACATCTACAGCTTAATGAAATTGCTAAATTGGTTAAACAATACGTAAGGTCATAGACAATGGACAATAATATTCATATTTAAACATATACAGATATTTAATGCACATTTTGTGTACTTTCAACTGCATAGTAAATGTTGTTGTGCTTATCTAAACATCAAGAACAAACAATCTTAGTTCTAACAGTCTTATACTTTCAAACTCACATGAAATATGAACTATTATCTTACGGGTATAAATAAGTTCCATCAATCCAAATATAAATGTTCCCAATAAATCCAAATTTGAACCCAAAGAAGTGTCCATTAATTCTAAACTTAAACCCATATATAACTCCAAAAAAATCTTTTTTTTTTTGGACCCTTTAAGTGTCATGTAAATCTAAATTTAGATCCTTCAATGTATCCAGGAAGTCAAAATTTGGATTGGTTAGTAAGTCATAAGCGAAGAATTATTGCCATAATTCCTTATTTTTGTGTTCCTAAACAAACTTGACTGCTGTCAAACCCAAATCTCATCATATGAGCACAGCTTTACATGTCATATAATTTATCATTATAACCTTTTTGAAGCAAAGCCCTCATAGCCATGAGTTTAAGGCTATTTAAAAACAAAGTCTGCACAGCCCACAAAGCCATGAATCTAAGCTCGGTCCTAAGCTTTAATTATTGCTGCAGAAGAAAGCCTCCCTGAAACAATGCCAAAAGCAGTGATATACTGCTCAATTCAATCCTAAGCTTTTATTACAGCAGCAATAAATATGTACATGTTTCAAACCCTTTTGCAACAGCTAAGTGCCTTTTATTTAAAAATTGCATGCAGTTTGCAAAAGCATCATAAGTCAATTTAAATGTTGTTAGTTGCACTTGGAACTATAGCTATAATTACCTTCCATTAAACCACTGGTAACATCTAACTCATTATCTGACTGGTCCCCTGTTGATTTGCTGGGCGAACGTCGTGACTTTTTCTTCACACTCCAACCTCGTAACTTTTTCCCTGACGTTGATTTTGGTCCTGGTAACTTAGCAACAAAAGCTTTCTTTACATATTTTGCTTTTATCCAAGATTCTCGTATAGATCTGACCAAAAAAAAAAATGAAACAATCCAATGATCCAAGTCCCTTACATAAGTCTGTAAGTCTTTTTATGTGGACAATGAAAATTAATCATAAATTTCAGATTAAAAGCATTACTGTAAAAATATGATGTCTGACATTTTATTTTATTTTCAGATTTGACTTAGAAATTTCAAAATAGGTCATATATTAATTTTTGCTTGTTGACCATACGGCAGATGTCAGTCCATCCCATGTGACACAATACAAAAACTTAAGACATTAGCTAATGATGTTTCATTCTTTGTGACACAGTGAAATAATTACAGGTGAATTCCATGTAGCACCTCATTGATGTATTGAACCTTTATCCAGTATAAAAGATATCTAAGATTTTGATCAAATCCACTGAAATGAAAAAATTAGAGAAACTGAACACTTATTTTGACAGTGTCCTAATAAAATGTCTGGTTGTTGGTATAAAAACAAAATGTGTATAACTATTCTGAAGTTAGCTTCATATCACAAAAGTCTGAAATGTATTTTGCAATACATTTTGAAAAGAGAAAACCTTACATTCTATGTAATCCCTCCCTGAATTTGATGAAGGACTGAAGGTACCGTAGAAAGGCATGTATTATCCGCACATTTTTACCCTAAAAAGGATTAAGGGTTTTGGGGATGCGGATTATACAACCCTATTATGACCTGAGGATTTAGCCAAGTTCCCCGACGATCAATTGTTAGTCCTTGTTCAAACCAAACAGACTGTTCTTTACAATGTGGATCTAATTAAATATGTTGGTTTGAATTGCAAAGTGCCTTACAGTTATAAAAAATGGGTCTTTCTTCCAAAAAAAAATGCTATTTTGATGTCAGAACACGAATATTTTTATTAGCAGCCATTAATGTCAACAAAACACGTGATCGGTAAAGCGTTGATTTTGTGACAATGAACTATTTGTATCATATTGCCTCTGACAACATTTAACGTGCTAAAGATGCAAAATTATTGGATTAAGAGGCTTATTATTACATTCCACAACAGTTTATAGGGAATGAAAATGTAAAATAAACATGGATATGATGGTCCGCACAGAATCCGTTCCAATTTTTCCATCGTACTTGAACTTCCTGATTGATGAAATGATGTTATTTTTCTTCAAATTTTGTCGTGTTTGAGCCTTTTTATCATTAAATACTTTCAGAAAAGGCTTCAGAAATAGTAAATAAAGACTTGTTCAGTTGATAAACTATGAAATGCCGATTTACAGGTAAAAAATAACTACGATCATACCAATCTCCAGTAAAATCCCAGCATACTAAAAGTATTTTCCCTGGATTTTTAGGTAAAAAAAGGGCCTGCTGATTATACACAAATGCGGATAATACATGGCTTTTACGATATATTTTGATTTTTTTGTTTTTGTTTTGCCCAACATACCTGGAACATTCTGGTGATGCTCTTGTTGCTATGGTTTCATCAACATTGGCTTCATATATCCTGTTTATTATATCATTGCCTAAGTCTGTCATTACTTTTAGTTGTTCTGGTTCCCAAGCATCCAGTGTAATGGAGCGAACTTTTGATACATGCACACCCAAACTTCTGTTGTAATGAAAAACATTACTTTATTCCGTAACTTAAGTATAACTCATCCAGTGTAACCAAGCAAACTTTCGATACATGTACACCAGAACTTTTGTTTTACTAAAACAAGAAAATGTGTCTAACGGACACAAAGCCCCGTCTCCCAACTGTTTTGAACAATGCTACATTTCATGATCAGTAAAGCATGGAGTTGGTTGCACATATATATTTTTATAATGATTTTTGTTTAATCATACCCTAATGGGTATTTAATCAAGTTTAATGGTAATAGCAGATATATTCTTCACAGAAAAGAAACTGAGAACTATGGACAAAACTCAAATTATCCCCCTTTTTTCATGATCATGAAGCATGATGTTGGTGGCATGGGTAAATATATATTATGTTTTTTTTTTTGTTCATTTTTACCCTAATATGTACATGTGTATTTATAGAATACACCCTTCACAGAAAAAAAAACTTCAACCTAAGGGTAAACCTCATACTACCCCCTTTTTTCATGATCAGTGAAGCATGAAGTTGGTTCCATGGATAAAATTTTATTATGATTTTTGTTCAATTATACCCTAATGTGTATTTATATAAAGTTTCATGACAATAGCATACATCCTTCACAGAAAAAAACTTCAACCTGTGGGTAAACCTAACTTGGGATGGACGAAAGCACGGGCAGACCCGAAGACTTTATGCCCCCTACTATCATAGGCGGGGCATAAAAACATATCTGCATTAAAACAAGAACTTGATATCTCAAACTGAAAGGAGTTGACAAAGCAAGTTTTGATCCTAATGGTTGTAGTATAACTACTCTGAACTATGAGAGCTAATGACCGAGTTCTACAGTTTTCCAGTCGCAAGATGGATATTGAAATTCATATTTTGGGGGAGATTTTTAAAAATGTACAAAGATTTCAAAACAACTATAGTATCAATTTTTTTTATATCATAGCACTTAGATGTTTACATAAAAACAATGTTAATGATGGCATTGTGACATCACTTTCTTCTGTACATTATTTGAATAACAAAGATTTGATGGTCAAAAATGCAGTTTATTGGCAACCTGTAGCTGGGTCAGGAAACCAAAATTTTCGGCATTAAATCAAGATTGACACCCTCAGCTACTCAAATAGTTTACTGTTATTGGGATTATAAAAAAACAGTTTTATATAGTTAAAAATAACATATTCAGCAAAATTGATGGGTGTTTTCCATGGAACACTTGTGTCGCCTGCACTACAGAAGAGCCATGTTTGGCCCAGTGAAGCTCTAAAATATGCAAAATTAAAATTTTAATTATAATGTGCATGTCTAGATTAGGAGAAAAACATATTCTGCAAATTTGGTTAAGAATATGAATTACAGTTTTAAGGACCTGCAGATTAACAATCTGATTTAACATATGAGCTTAGTGGCTAGGCAAACCTCTAGAATCGGTAAAAATAATCTAAGTAAAATGTGCATAACCAGACCTGTTATACAACATATACTGAAAATCAGGTTGGAATCTGTCAGACAGTTGTGAAGGAGTCAAAGATTAAAAAACTCAATTAACAAATGAGCTATTTTGGCTCTGTTAACCTCTTAAATCTGTAAAATCAAAATTTTAAATATAGGGTGTGCAACTATATCAAGTAATCAATGTATTCTGAAAGGCTGGTTGGAATATGATTTACAGTTTTGAAGGAGTTCCACATAAACAAACAGAATTAACAAATGAGCTATTCTGGCTCAGTGAACCTCTAAAACTGCAAAATCAAAATTTTAAGTATCAGATGCACAACTACATCAAATGAACAACATATCCTGCAAGTTTGGTTGGAATCTGACTTATAGTTGTGATGGAATTGGGGATTAACAAACCAGAATATCAACTGAGCAATTTTGGCTCAGTGAACCTCTTAAATCTTTAAAATCAAAATTCTAAGTATCAGGTGCACAACTACATCCGGTGAACAACTTATCCTGAAAGTTTTGTTAGAATCTGACTAGCAGTTTTGAAGGAGTTGCAGATTCAAAACCAACAAACTCACAAATGAGCAATTTTGGCTCTGTTAACCTCTAAAATCTGTAAAATCAAAATTCTAAGTATCAGGTGCACAACTACTCCAGTTAAACAACATATCCTGAAACTTTGGTAGGAATCCGACAAGTGGTTTTGAAGGAGTTGTGGATTCAAAAACTTTCGGGACGACGCAGGACGACGATGACGACGTAAGACGACGGATAGTAATCCCTATGTGTCGACTCTGCTTACAGCAGGCGACACAAAAACTACACCAAGGTCCTATATGATGAAAGTTTTCTAAATAATGTTGCGGCAGGGCGTCTCTTGAACTGAATTTTCAACAATCTGGATGTTATTTTGTTTACTGTACACTTCAACACAAGTAAATTGAATAAATAGATGCTTGAACATCAATACTGTGTTTTATTTCGTTTTTTGATGAGATACAGAATACTCAACTTTTGTGTTTCAAAATGGCTACCAACTGGATGCAAAGCAGATGTTCTACTCTGTCCTGGACAGGTATATAGCGTATTTGACAGTCAATTTGAATAACCAAATCATCTGTTGCATAAATGTTGCATTAGAATGAAATATAACTCCCTTCTACTGAAAGCTAGCATAATATACAAATTTTAAAAGGACCGTATTCACTCAAATCCACATGTGGGTGGAAAAATTACATTTCTGAACATACACATTCATTTCAGAACTGATATTATTACCTATGAAATCCTGAACACTCTATACACAAAGTAATACCAATGTTGAGACTGGCCCATCTAGGATCGTGAAATCCACAGTCACAGCAATGGTCATTTCCTGGTATTGATAATAAATGTTGTAATCTCCTGTAATATAAAACATGCATTATATTGTTGTCTTTACGCTACATTTGCAATGAAAAATCAAAAGAGGTGAATAAATAAACATATTCATCTGCTTGAGTGATACAGTGCTCCCTCCTTATGCCGCCCCTCTTTAAAATTGGTCCCTCGCTTCTTCACTTATTGCCAACCATTTTCAAAAAGTTACGTAGTTTTCATGTACTTTATTCCTTTAATCTATTGCCACCCTCACTCCTCGCAAAATTTTTTCCTGGTCCAAAAGGTGGTGATATAATGAGGCGCACTGTATTCACTTTATGGCGACAATGGATTGAACTTAATAAAAAGCAATCATGGTCTTCTGTATCGGAGAATATGCTTTTTTATTGACGTGGAAGCATATATATTCACCTTGACCAATCATGGTCTCAGTGAATATTGGTTAACAGGTCAATAAAAATACTTATTCTCCTCTGCAAAAAGCCATAATTTTATTGTGTTATAAATTCTTGGGTTGAAATCTCAAACAAGAAGTTACTTTCACAGGTGGGAAATTTCCAAATTTCTTTCAATATGTATCAAATTTTATTTTCATGGAATGATATTATGTATGTTTTATCATTAACTGTAATGTCTTATGTCAATTATATTTAAGGTGTCTCAGTGCTATTATTCCACCATTATTGTCTAATATTTGTTCATTTAGGTTTCATTCATTAAGAATTTTTACAAAATAATTATGTAAAGTGAAAAGAAAGTTTCAAAGTATTTCAAATTTTTATCCTTTATCTCTTTTACAACATTTCCATTACCAACAGGTGAACTAAAACACATGAGCTTAACATCTGTTGCTGGCTTTACGGAAACACAGAAATACTGCAAGTAAAAGAATTTAACATAGATATCACAAGAGAAATTAAGATTTTGCAATTTATCTCTCTTGTATCAATGGTGACCCTTTTTTTTATTTTTTATATGTAAAATATATGAGAAGTTAAAAACACATGCAAAGTATGAACAAATTCTATAATAGACTTTTCAAGCTTTTTTTCCTATCATTTCTATGTAATATCCTGAAATTTTTTATTTCAGTTTTTGCGCTTAAATGCACTGTGACTCCCAAATCTTATTTTGCATTTTGAACAACAATACAATTATGTTTATACAAAGAAAATTTCACAACATTCTATAATAGGAAAATAATATCCTGCAGACACCTTAAGTATAAACAATTTTTGCTCTATCAGATTAAAGGTATCGAGCAAAAGTTAGGGATCTGCAAAAAACAAGTTAATGGTAGTCTAAAGAATGAATGGCATCCAAAGACCGCTAAAAATTCTTATATGAAGGAAGTAAAAAGGTGCTCTGCATATGTATGATTTTTGCACTTAAGCTAAATGTAAGTTTACATTTTAAAATGAAAATTGAGTTGTATTCCATGAAACTCTTGTGTCTCCTCCACTACAGAAGTCAGCGAACCTATAACATGTTAAATAAAAATACATAGAAGGTGGCAAACTTGTTGTTGTGAAGAAGATAATATATTTGTATCCTAAATGGTTTATTGGAATCTAGAATCATAAAAGAGTTTCAGGTGATCAAATGAGGAAAAATTCTAAAATTTGCAAAATAAAAACTTCAAGTATCAGATGCACAACAAGGTCTACTAAACAATATACATGTATTCTAAAAGTTTGGTTGGAATTAGACTTTAGAGTTTTGAAAAAGTTCCAGACATCAAAATATGACCACTTGTTAAATTTGCGAATATATATGAATACATTTTTTAACCAGAAAACATTTTATACCAAGGAAATCTGTATAAACTTGTATTAATCAATCATAAGGAGGATTTTAGTTATTACTGGAAAATGGAATTACAAATTCTAGGGATCTAATATTTCACTTTATTTTTTTTATCTGTGAAACAAGAGGCTCTCAAGAGCCTGTATCGCTCAATTGGACCATGGCTGACATAGATAAAAGGCATTTCCAATCGAAAAATGTAGCAGAATACTTTTTTTTTTCTCTAAAATTACAGTATTCTGTTTGGTTTCCATGGCAACTGAAAAGATCCATCATCCATTACAACTCATAACAGATCACCATCGAAAAAAATTTGGGCAGGGGTTCCCCTTATAATCAAGGTAATACATATTGCTGAAATTAAAACATTCAGACCACAATTCAAATCAAAATTAAAAAATTTGGGCAGAGGTTCCCCTTAAAATCAATAGGGCCAATGTAAAAATTATGTTCCAGATGGTGGCCATCTTGGATGAGGTACGGACCTGCCAGATACATTTTTTGGATGGGACCATCTAAGAACCATTGTGGCTTAGTTTAGATTTAATTTGACTGGTAGTTTCTGAGAAGAAGATCTTTGAATGTCTTTTCCATAGGGTCCAATGTTAAAACTATCTTCCTGCTGGCGGCCATCTTGGATGAGGTACATACCTGTCAGATACATTTTTTCGATGGGACCATCTAAGGACCATTGTGGCTAAGTTTAGTTTTAATTGGACTAGTAGTTTCTGAGAAGATCTTTGAATGTCTTTTCCATAGGGTCCAATGTTAAAACTATGTTCCCAGCTGGCGGCCATCTTGGATTAGGTACGGACATGCCAGATACCTTTTTTGGAAGGGACCATCTAAGCACCATTGTGACTAAGTTTGGATATAATTGGACTGGTAGTTTCAGAGAAGAGATCTTTGAATGTCTTTTCCATAGGGTCCAATGTTAAAACTATGTTCCCTGCTGGTGGCATCTTGGATTAGATACAGAGCTGCTGGATACCTGTTTTGGAAGGGACCATCTAAGGACCATTGTGACAAAGTTTGGTTATAATTGGACTAGTAGTTTCTGAGAAGAAGATCTTTGAATGTCTTTTCGATGGGGTCCAATGTTTAAACTATGTTAAAAAAAAAGATACCTTTTTTGGAAGGGACCATGTAAGCACTATTGTGACTAAGTTTGGATATAATTGGACTGGTAGTTTCAGAGAAGAGATCTTTGAATGTCTTTTCCATAGGGTCCAATGTTAAAACTATGTTCCC
>MJUU01063988.1:39069-51989 GCA_002080025.1 Modiolus philippinarum
AAAAAAATAGAATTAACATAGACACCCAATGGGTAACTTCTTTAATTACGGATAAAAAAATTACAAAATTTGCTGTCAGAGTTCGTATATATAATATAAACATATTTTGCAAGAAAAATTTGAAAAATTTTATGAAATAAAATTTTAAGAATTTTTTTCAAATCAAATGGACAATACTATGAAATTAGTTTTTGTATATGCGCATTTCGACAATTTATGTCTCTACAGTGCAGATCATGTCAAAATGTTTGGAAATCCATAAACCAAAATATGTGTAAAAGCTGGTAGAGAATAAACTTGATAGAATGAAGACATATCATTTAATTTCTTATCATTATAATGGATTAATGTTTTCTTATCTTATCTGTAGGACGACACGTAAATGTTTGAAACCCCGGGTTTGAAACGACCATGTTTTCTTAGATTTGTATTCTTACGTATTAAGGCGGGGACAATAATGCCTACAATTTTGCGTAAAACCATACATTATTCTTAAGGGACATATTGTTTGATTTTAATGCTGCTGATGAGAGTTTACTCCTTGAAATACAATTACAGCATAACTAATTTACCGTTTATCATCATCGCCAACTTTGGTATTTATTGTATATAACATTGCAGAAATCTAAAATTTATGGAATTATACCGGCAGCATTACTCGCAATCATCACAAAAAGATAGAGATGAGGATAGCTTCAATACTTTTAATTTTATTGAGAATGTCTATTTCGATGTAGTTAGCCATTATGGAACAAACTGAACGCCAGATGTAGTGGCGATAAATTATAATATCCCACACCGGATGAAGAATAACTCTCCTAAGAAGTATTGTAGTCATTTTTAAAATTACACTGGAATAGTTTTGGGAAATATAAGGTGTGAAAATTTATAGATATCTGATTTTCCTCGTCTTTTCATGTGTTTCAAGGCGATTTTCCTGATATATCTTAATGACGAATAGTTGTTAAATTTCTTTTCTACACCTATTCAAATACAGTTTGGTTCGATTTCCGCCATACGTTTTATGGATAATTAAAATAATATTCCGTTTGGCCCATTGTTCAAATATGTTTTGTGATTATTCACATACTTGCGGTACGATAAGCAAGACAGAAATCAATCAAATGCATGCACCTGATGCATCATTTCTGTACAGCATGGTTCAGTTTGAATCAGCCCAATTAAATGGAATATAAAATACTGGACAATCACTGCACTACAGCCTCGTAGCACTCGTTTTGCTCGCCTTCTTGGCTATATTCGCACAGGTTGGTTGTAGTTTCCATATTTGATTCTAATGCAGCTGGTGAGAACACTTGTACAGCATAACAAACTTTACCGTTTATAATGCAACTTGCTTACGTTTTTGTATTGTGATAATAAAATAAAGCTGAAAGATTTATCAACTGGCGAAAAACATCATTTACCAATTTGATTTGATTTGATCTTCACTGAAGAAACATAAGTTGCCGAAATGTGCATATGCAGAAATGTGCATATATATTTAGCTGCGATCGATGTTGCTCAACATTTTTATTCTCTCTTTGTAACCCTGGTGCTTTCAGCTGGATAACCCTTAGCATCGCCCAAGTTGGCACTCCATGACGGGTGGGGAGCAAGGGAAAGACCTTGATATAATTTTTGTTAAGAATACCGCTTAAGTGCACGCTAGGGACCTTCTTGATCTGAATATTGTTCACCTATGGTTGAAGACCCTCAGGCGACATCAAGATGCAGACAGGAATAAAAGCCCTGTCCTTGATAAAATGGAGTTTTCTATGTATCGTGTGCGTTTGTGTACATTCACTCCATATCCTTTCCTTTTTTCTATATGCAGAAACTAAATTAACAGTAACTCAGTCTTATTTTGTTTTTATGTATCATTATGGACGGATATTTGTTCTTATTGCTCATTGTTGTTTGCATTGTGCGAACATCATCCGTAACTTCGATAGTCTCTTGTCAGGTTTGCCACAAAAAATAAATAAATTCATTAATAAATCAAGTGGGGGTACACTTATCAATTCATAAGTGTTAAGCTAAGCAAAAATAATATTTAAATTTATACAATTGTAGTTGTCATGTCTACATTGGTTCGATGATTTGATGATTTGTGTCAATGAACAAATCACTCCAAACCATAAATGGGGACTAACTATTTTATTGTCCCCTGCCGCATCGCGACGGAGGGACATGGTAACGGTCTGCGTCCGTGCATCCGTGCGTCTTTGCGTCCGTGCGTCCGTGTGTGACGTTTTTTGTGGGCGCAACTCCTCAAAAACCGCTGGTCAGAATTCATTCAAATTTTACAAGATTGTTAGTGACCATTAGTACTAGATCATATCGCGACGCTATTTTGATTCGTCAAATTTTGTGGGAGTTATGGGACTTTGATTATTTCGAGATTGTTATACAATGGCAAATCATGTGGACCGTCTCCTCAGAAACCGCTGGCCAGAATTCATTCAAATTTTACAGGATTGTTAGTCACCATTAGTAATAGATCATATCGCATCACCATTTTGATTCGTCAAATTTTGTGGGAGTTATGGGACTTTGATTATTTCGACATTGTTACAATGGTAAATCTTGTGGACGCAACTCCTCGGAAACCCCTGGCCAGAATTCATTCAAATTTTACAGGATTTTTAGTCACCATTAGTACTAGAACATGTCGCATCACCATTTTGATTCGTCAAATTTTGTGGGATTTATGGGACTTTGATTATTTTGATATTGTTATACAACGGCAAATCTTGTGGACGCAACTCCTCAGAAACCGCTGGCCAGAATTCATTCAAATTTTACAGGATTGTTAGTCATCATTAGTACTAGATCATATCGCATCGCCATTTTGATTTCTCAAATTTTGTTGGAGTTATGGGACTTTGATTATTTCCACATTGTTATACAATGGCAAATCTTGTGGACGCAACTCCTCAGAACCTGCTAGTCCGAATTCATTCTAATTTTACAGGATCAGTGTTAGTCACCTTGTGTACAAGATCATATCCATTTGATTTGTCAAATTTTACAGGAGTTATGGGACTTTATCGACGTAATGCATGCCAGAGCTTAGGAACACTTTGTGGGCGCAACACCTCGGAAACCACAGAACGAATTATGCTGAAATTGTGTTTGAAGATTTGCCACCATATGTACTTGATCATATTATGCTGCCATTTTGATTGGAAAAATTTTACGGGAGTTATGGGACTTTATCGACTTAATGCATACTACAACATAGGAAGACTTTGTGGACACATCTCCTCAAAATCCAATTAAGGGATTTTGCTGAAATTTTGCTTGGCTGTTTGCAACCTAATCCTGCCGCCATTTTGATTCGCAAAATTTTACATGAGTTATGGGACTTTATCGACTTTACTGCAGCGGCGGGGGACATAGCTACGCGTAGCAATCTAAACAAGCTGGCACAAACCTTAAATACAGAAAATAAGCCCTCCAGTGATGAGATCAAAGGATTAATGATTATATAGACAAATACTATACATTTATCAACTGTCATTTGATTTGATCCAAGGTGTGAGTCATTTCATTAATGGATGCAACTGTGTGTAATCTCAGTAAATTATAACAAACTGAAACAGATTTATTTATTACATAATCAGTTATTAAAATTTTTTGGCCCTGGGGAAACACTCAGTGAATGAAAATTTTGAATTTCCTGCCAGAGCAAACCAGCCTACATCCCCAGTGTGAGGAGGAACCTATGCCTGCCCGACAATACGCCAGGAAGGGGCTGTGGAACGGAGGCTCCACAAAGTGAAGAGGTGAGGGTCTCATCATCATCCGAGGGGCTTAAGTGTGATAGCCCATATTGCTAGTACAATCAGCTCACGCTGGAATGAATTTTGCTATAATTAAGTCCCCGAAATACTTGGGGATAAATGAGATTTATAAAAATGACCAGTGATAAATTTCAGAAACGTCCAAAAACTCAAATTGTATTTGAGTGCCCCAAGGATTTCAATAAAAACACCTTCAAAACAATCAAGAGGAAAAAACAAGATTCTTTCTTTAAAAAAGGAAAGCAATACGTGAACCCTAGAATATATAACTGAAGACTTTTTTTCTAAATTTCAAGAATTATTATTTTACGAATTCAGTTGAAGAAATCAAATAATATCTGATACAAGGGAATATGGGTGTTTTATCGTACTGTTCCTTGGCACAAAATGAAGGCTGGGATTGGTTTTAAATAGTGTAGTCAACGGATTTCATGATATATTTACCATTCATGAGATATGAAATTTTAGCATAATGCTAAACCATCAGATTTCTGATAACGCATTTCCTTTTACGCTATGGAGGGCTTAATGGGGCCAAAATTGCAAATGTGCAGATTACCTTTTTTTATCGTATTTCGATAGGATTGTTTTTCTTAAGATTCCTCTTGTTGTAAGCTTACAGTAGTATACAACCGGTTTAACGTTGCTTTTGTCGTTTCCGATCTACATTTATAGGGATCAAAGCGGCAAAAATTACAATTTTTCAAAATATAAAAAATTAATTACTTTTTATCAGATTTTAGATGGGTTTGTTTCTTTAAATTCCTCTTGACATAAGCTTTCAGTAATATGCCAACAAATATGGTGTAGCTATTATTATTTCTATGACTTAAAGGACAAGCCAGGGACATCAAGGGGAAGACCATTTGATTCTGAGGGGGGATGCTGGCAGATGTTGTAAATAAATATTCTCTCCCTAAGTTGGAAATAAATAATCTGGCCTGCACATCCAAGAAAATAAATATTCTGACCTTAGATTTATTGGTACGATACGATTATGTCATTGAAAATAAAAAAATTCGCCATGGTCGCCCCCAACCCCGTCAGTTGTTTGTACCAACTCTTCATAACATTGTAAATTATTTGTTTAGGCAATAAGAATAATTTTACGAACAAAAATCAGGCATTAGACCTAAATCCTAGGCATTAAGCCTAATGTCAAACTAATTTTAGGTTTTAGGTCTAATGGCTAGGCATTAACTTAATGCCTAGGATTTAAGCTTAATGCCTAAATTCACCTATTGTCGCTAACATATATAAAGATTGTCATTGGGGTAGTCTTTACACCGGCCAACAATAATTATTGTTTTAAGAGAGTTAAGAGAACCTTCAATCGTTGAGCATATGGAACCGTTTGAGAGCTGATGATCCTAGTGTTGCCGTGTCTTGGGGTTTTTATGATTCTAAGTTCATTGCTTCGGTATTCATTTAGAAATTTATCCACTGTTAAATTGGGTTTTCTTGCATATATTGTGATCTTGTCCTCTGCACATTTACTCTATCCACACCATTCAAATTTGTTTCTGTATGCTAAGTTGTCTCTCTTGCAAGGTGCAAAATTTCATTTTTTCTAAAGTATCAATCTATATTGTGTTTTTAATATATAAATTATATTTTTATCTATATATTTCAACCAAAAAAATATGAATCTTCATTCCATCAAGGACGTATAATGTCATTATAAGTCCTTGATTCCATTTTTTATGGATTTTCTTTTCTTTCTTCTGTAGCAGGAGACGTACGTACGCCAGTGATGACAATTAGACAGACTGACACCAAGTGTGGCTTTACCAAGTCGTCTGCTACGTGATTCGAATGTGGTATTTCACTAAACCATTTGTTGGCTTCAAATAAATCAGATTGTGAAGTAAAACTTTTATTAATAACATATCCAAAGGTCCGTACATCAAAGAAATGTAATGATAGATATGAATTACTTTGTAAAGGGACGGGTTTTGAAAGTCAAAGACCTCCTAATTTGGGCTATGAGATAGCCCTGAAGCAATGAGAATTTATGATAACATTAATTATATCAAATATAAATATTTTCCTGTAAAATCTATAAATAAAAATTTAAATTAACAAAATTATGAATTCAAAGACCATTATATTTATAAATTATTCTATTTAATGAAAATAAATAGTTTTTAAATAGATAAAGTATAAAAATTAAAACGATTTTATCAAAAATATAATAATTATTGGTCAATTTCAAAAACACAGAATTTAAAGAAAGATAACTCCATAGCCAACTTTATATCCCTCCACTACTTGGAGAACTACTATCACCCGATTGTGTGCTAACTGTGTACTTTTTAAGTTAAAAGTTAAAATAATGGATACAACATTCCAAGATCCATATAAAATATATAAGAAATTTACTAATCCACCACCCTTAATCCCTGTTCACCATCAACAGTATTTAATCCTCCACCAGTTATAATACATTAATATCCATACACCATATAAACACAAAGTTCTAAATAATGTTGTTACTGCTGCTAACGATACTGTTCACCAACTCTGACAGATCTCCGTCTACATGTATATACTGTCTATATACTAACTCCATATTTTGTATTTACTATATTTATGTCTAGCGCTAACTTTAAACAAAAATTGCCGGTCAATAAAATATAAAAATATGGAAAATTTCCAGTGATTTCTTTTCTTTTCTTTCATTTAAGCGTACAGTATAAAAGATTGTGGTAATATTAACATAAGCCCCATTTACATGTACAAGATTTACACAAGTATGTAAATTTACATGTAGCCTACAACCGGCACTTATATTTTTTTCTGCGGCCAAAATTTTGTTCCGGTTTTTAGGAACACCCTAGTAAACCGCGGAAAGAAAATGGCAGAATCGCTTGGCTCGTTCTCCTCAACTTCATACTACAGCAACGATAGCTATGGATCACGACAGGAGATTCTAAAAGAAACTAAGAAAGACAGGGTATCAAGGTGGACTAAAAAAGTTTTGGATGAGAAAAATGTATTTTATAATGACGAAGCATGTTCCCTTGCAGACTTCGTGCAGCTTGTGAAAGATAAAGTTTGTTTACGTCGTGGCCACTTGTTTGAATGTCCAGAAAATATACCTGAAATACTTAAAAAATTGATGAATTATACAAAAGAGACTTTACGTGTTACATACGACGAACATTCGGTGGAAGATGAGGCGGCTGGGCCAATTTCTGCAGCACTTGATGAAGCGTGGACAAATCTGGAAGACTTCGACAATTATTCTTGTAGACTGGTTGATGAACATAGAAACTTGGATCATAAAGACAGAAAGTAAGTTAGTCCAAGATTCCTCTGTCGTCTGATGGCCTTTTTCGACTTGCTGGCCCCAGCAAGTCGAAAAAGGGCCGTCAGACGGCAGAGGAATCTCGGACTAGAAGTAAGTAGGATGATTTTAAGTTGATGAGTGATGACACTGTCGAAACAAATGCTTAAGGTACTGGTTTCCTCTAGTCTGATATTCCTCTGAGTCAAATTTTAACAGCTTTATTCCAATTCTAAATATAATGTATGAATGCTAGACAACTCTGCCTGAAAGAAAGGGTAACTCAGATTGTCGGAACACCACTTGGGAACCTTATGAAGAGACTCGAGGACCATTCAGAAAGAGAACACTTCAGACCATGATGGTATAGGTATATCAGATGCTAGACCGAATTATCTGTTGTTTACAAAGCTATTTTTATCATTCTATGTTTATCTTTTACTAATCTGACTTTTATTTTTATTATCCCCTCGTCCAATGAAGTTGGGGAGGGGATATAGCGTTTTACCCGTTCATCCGTTTGTCCATTGGAACTTAAGACAATCTTTTGAATAACAAGTTGTAGATGGACAATGTTTCGTCCATGGATGCATCTAGAGGAAAACTTGAGGTTGATATATAAAATAGGTGGATTTGACCTATATTTCATGCATGAATGACTCCGGTTAAAGTTTTTGTAAGAGTCCAGATCTGGGATACTACAACTTGTAGAGGAATAGTATTTTGTATGTAGATGCGTCTTGTAAAGTTACGAAGCTCCAGATAAAAATTAGGTCACTTTGACCTACATTTCATGCATGAGTGACTTAGGTTAAAGTTTTTGTAAGAGTCCAGATCTGGGATACTACAACTTGTAGAGGAATAATATTTTGTATGTAGATGGGTCTTGTAAAGTTACGAAGCTCCAGATAATAATTAGGTGACTTTGACCTACATTTCATGCATGAGTGACTTAAGTTAAAAGTTTTTGTAAGAGTCCAGATCTGGGATACTACAACTCGTAGGGGAATAATATTTTATATGTAGATGCCTCTTGGAAAGTTACGAAGCTCCAGGTAAAATTAGGTCACTTTGACCTACATTTCATACATGAGTGACTTAGGTTAAAGTTTTTGTAAGAGTCCAGATCTGGGATACTACAACTTGTAGAGGAATAATATTTTAAATGTAGAGGTGTCTTGTAAAGTTAGGAAGCTCCAGATGAAAATTGAGTCACTTTGACCTACATTTCATGCATGAGTGACTTAGGTTAAAGTTTGTGTTACAGCTTGGATTTTAGATACTACAATTTGTAGAAGAATAAGATTTTGTATGTAGATGCATCTTGTAAAGTTACAAAGCTCCAGATAAAAATTAGGTACTAGTAACTTTGACCTACATTTCATGCATGAGTGACTTAGGATAAAGATTGTGTACAGTCTGGATTTTAGATACTACAACTTGCAGAAGATTAATCTTTCATCAGTAGATGCATATATGCTTTAGGTATGAGGCTCCTGATTGAAATAAAGTCACAACATTTCTTGCATGACTGGCTCAGATTTAAGTAACAAGCCAGATCTTGAATAGTACAACTTCCTTGAGTACTAGACAAACATTCAATAAACAGGCGAGGGGATTAGCTGTCGTTTCCGACTGCCCCTTCTCTTTTTTTTTTATTTTTTGATAAAGCAATTTAAAAAATAAAAGATAAAAGTCAGATTAGTAAAAGATAAACATAGAATGATAAAAATAGCTTTGTAAACGACAGATAATTTGGCCTGGTCTAATCAGATGCTGGTTCATAAAAGAAATACATGATTTTTTACCATGCCGTGGGTTGGAACACAAAGTGCTTTAAGGACGTCATATTAGATTTATTGAAAGAATTTTTGATATAAATAATTAAAGTAACTAAAACATATTTATGAGCTACATTTTGTAAATTGTATTTCTCTCTTCATAATCGACCAATTTCCAATTTCCCCAGATTATCTCCCTTTGATTTCTATCTAAGGCTATCCAAGGACGTATAATAAGAAGGAGAGGAAACTCGTACACAATCCATGTTGTCACATAAAATCCATCATGAGACGTTTGATATGCATTCAGTTTGGAGTTAACTATTTAAATGTTGAACTTTGATTTTTATAAAAATGATGCTTTTCTGAAAGCTGAATGATCTTTCCATTTGTAGAGTAAATTTCTTTACTTATTCAAAACAAACAATTATTTATTTTCGCCCAATGCCCCATCAAATTATGTATTTGTATTGCAACATTTTTTATGGTTTCAAATCATAATTAAATTAATTATTTTCGTGAAAAGGATTGGAATATTTATTTTTTTACTGGCACCAAGATAAAATTAATTGCCCATTCTCGCAAAAAAAAATAAATCAGATGGTCTTCTCCATATTGTTGTATTGCCGTTTGCATGCACATAAACGTTTTGTGTTGGATCTACAAATACCTATTATGAATACATGAGTGAGAGCAGCATTTTGTTTGATTTAAAATTTTGAGAGAATTATTAATTTGAGCAGGTGGAAAACAACAGGTGTGGTATATTTATCCAAACAAAGTACGTGCGTGGCCGTGTGTGATAAAAAACACCAAATTACATGATAAACTGCAATGCAACATCTTGAAATATGTACTCATTTTGAATCACGTGCTAATTGTACGTTTACGGCTGTGTTGATTGTTACCTGTCATTCATGTTAAAAATCATTAGGATATTTAACGCACTCCCAGTAAAACGTTTTTCGTTGGTCATATTACAAATCAGACATATAGCACCGCCTTACTCATTAATATTTATTGCACTCAAAACGCTATGCGTTATTCATGGAATAAATACAGTGAAACTTGATTTAAGAGGTCACCTTTGGAAAGGAGTAAAATTGGCCTTTTAAGAAAGGTGGCCTTTTAAATGAGGTTTAATATACCGGTACATGAAATATACTATGAAGGGAACTGTAAAAAGTTACCTTTAAAATCAGGTGGCTGCTTATTCAAGGTGACTGCTAAGGCAAGTATCACCCGAGTGATATGGACCTAAATTCAAATTTCTACATTTTGGACATTTATTTTTATAAATTCAGGGATTTGGACATTTCATTAATTATTCATTTTTGGACATTTCAATTAGGATATTACTTTATAAGATGTTTGGACATATTCTTTATTTCAATTCAGTATGTTGTAACTGTAATTAAAAGGGTTTAAGATAATCAGATTAATAGTGACATATTTAATCAGATACATGTCTGTATATGAGAATATTTTGAGTGACAATTTGACAATATTATTAAAATTATCAAAGTTAATTTAATTACTCAAAAGTGCTATAATCCATGGTTCTCCACCACTCTGTGACCGTGGTGAAGAGCTCCATAGTTGGGATGGTCGTCGGCTGCATCTTCACATTTAATTGTTCAATGGGGAACTAGCTAATTGTCTAAATCCATGATCCAACTACTTGCAACGTTTCATTTAATTTATTGTCTCCAGCCAAATAATAACATATAAAAATTGAAATAACAAATTGTAACGAAAATTGGTCAACAATCACATTGCATATCAAAAATTAAAGATAACTATGTAAGAACCACAAACCTTATGTAAAAGCCTGAATTAATGATTAACTGAACATTTCAAAACTTTCTTCATTTTATATATAATTTCCTTAACAACCTAAACATCTAATTTTAATCCATCTACCAAACATGTTTCTCAAGATTATTTATAACACTAATTACAAACAACACAATTTCAATTAGCACCTTAATTTTTGACAAGTGAAATAATCCTATTTACCAAAATCCATGACAATTTTATCTAAGTATTTTTAACAGCTTCACCATGATCGAAAAGCATTCATGTATTTTCTAAAAATCTAAAATACAAATAATGACATAATCTTATAATTCCTCAAACAAAAATTGATTTAACAATTAAATATAACTTGTTATCCAGGTTTTATCTAGAATCCCTAAACAACTGATATTTTCAGATTATAAAAATACTAAATTTGAATTATACAGAATAATTAAAATAATTAAGAGAAATATTTATAACAGAAAATGAATCTTTGCACTAAAATATTAAATATAAGAAAAATGAATACAGTAAAGGGAAATAACTCTATAAATTTATCATGAGTGCAAATTGCACTGGTGACAAGTTTGACTGTATTTTAATTTGTAAGAGCAGTGCTATATAATTTATAACGTAGATGCAAAAGGAAGCAAATACAAAACATAATTTCAGCCATCCATCCATATTGTCAAAAAATGGCATGGATCAAACATGCTTAGTTGTTTAATGTTCAGCTAGGAAAACATTTTAAACTTTTTTTGATGTTCATGTACATTTGTATACTTACCAAATATTCAGCAGAACAAGGAATATTTGCTGATATGTACAGTTTACTTATTTTTCTTTTAAAGGCTGTTGAATTCTTGGTGCACAACAACAGAGACGTTTCTTAAATGTTACAAGTTATTTTTGTCAACAAAGATTATAAATGAGAAAGAAAGTGGTTGGGAAGGTCAGTTTCAAGAGTTGCTGATGAATTTTACCAGAATATTCTTTATGACACCTGAGTAAGTACATATACTTGTACATGTAATATATAATAACATGTATAGTGTCATTTCAGAAAATAATGGCACACAGTACTACTTTGACTACAGATTTTTGTGATTGTATTATGGTATGGTGCAGTCATCATAATAATGCATTCATTTGTAAACACTTAAATAATTATGTTCAGTACAGTCGGAAACCTGGTTGAAATCGAACAAAAGAAATGGAACTCTTCATATTATGAGGTCAGAAAGTAATCCAACTTTTTTGTACTTTTCAATACCCTTTCAAAAAGTTCATTAAAGATATAATGTTTTGTCAGATTGAAATTTTTACACATTTTTTCATCTCTTTTGCACAGACAACTACTAATAAAACCTTGTCACTATTGCAGAATCACCAGAAAAGTGTTAATACAGTGGGTAGATTGTAAACTGTATCGCTTTTTGGCATATTTTTATTTTTTGTTTGAAAAAAATTCCATATATAGCCATATATTTTTTCTTTCGAATGCACCTATTGCCATGTTTGCACAAAAATTATCATATTTTATATTTAATTTCAAAGTTGGGCAAATTTTGGCGGGAATTACAACCACGTACTAATTGAGCTTACCATTTTTATACGACCGCAAAAATTTTGCGGTCGTATATTGGTATGGTGCTGGCGTCGTCGGCGTCTGTGGACAGCGTAACTTTGCTTATAGTGGACGGATCATTATGAAATTTTAGTATGATGTATCTTGGCACTCGCGTAAACAGAGGTTTTAATTTTGAGTTAGTGGCCCCACCCGTTTTAGAAAAAGGGGCCAGAAAAGGGTAAAATTGGGTATTTTCACATTTTTGACTGTAGAAACTTTATTAATTGTTGGATTTTGATGGGGTTTGTTTCAGTGTGCTCCTGAGAAAATTTCCAATCTGGCGTATGCCAACGGATTTCACGTAGCATGTACCGCTTACGAGATAAATGGGGCCCAACAGGGGCAAATCTCAAAAAAAAATAATTTTTTTATTTTTAGTCCGATTTTGATGCAGTTTTTTTCAATGGATTCCTTGTGAAAAATTAATATGGCGCTCAGTTATTAGATTTTTGATAACTTGTTTCCTTTCCCAGCTATGAGGGGCCGAACGGGGCCAAAATTGCGAATTTGCAGATTATGTAGAATTTTTATTTTTCATCGGATTTCGTTGGGATTTTTTTCTTTGGATTCCTCTTGATCTAAGCTTTCAGTAGTATGTCAACGGATTTGAC
>MJUU01063988.1:65416-80642 GCA_002080025.1 Modiolus philippinarum
TGCCAAAAAGGCGGGAAAATTCAACATTGTCCGATTTCAATGACATTTGGTTTCCAAATAGGTCTTGATGTCGCAACTTCAAAACTGATGTTAAAAATTGTTCGCTGACTGCCATATTTTAAATGGCTACCAAAAAGACGGGAAAGTTCAACATTGTCCGATTTCAAAGAAATTTGATTTCCAAATAAATATTGATGTTGCGACTTCAAAACGGATGTTGAAAATTGTTTGTTGACTGCCATTTTCAAAATGACATTTCGACTTCAAATCGTGTCGAAAGTGGTCATTAGCAAGAATGTTTTTTATCGAAAAATCCCAACAAAGAAATATAATAAAACATGATCAGACTTTAAAAACAGTTCAAGATATTGGAGGTGTTGGACGTACGAAAGTTTGAGAAACTGAAGATCAACTGTATAACTTACATTGTTACCTTGATTGTGGCAACTGAAAACCAGGTGAGCGATACAGGCTCCTGGGAGCCTCTGGTATACATTTTGAGTTAAATTTCAAATTCTGTATCATATAAATGTTAAGTTTGAATTGGAAACATGTTCAGCTTATCTACATATGTCTAGGAGGTTCACATCTCATCCAAGATTGCCACCAGCAGGGAACATAGTTTACCATTTGACCCTAGCTATGGGAACATTTTCAAAGATCTCCCCTGAAACTACATAGCCTATTGGAACCAAACTTGGCCCCAATAGTCCTTGGATGGTCCCTGCAAAAAAAGGTATTTTTCAGGTCCGTACTTTTCCAAGATAGCTGCTAGCGGGGAACATACATGTATATGTAGTTATACCCCCCGCAAACAAAGTTTGGGGGGTATATAGGAATCACCCTGTCTGTCTGTCTTTCTGTTCGTCTGTCCACACTTCTCATAAGCGCAACTCCTCTTAAACCACTTGAAGGATTTTGATGAAACTTTACACAAAGGAAGGACACTATATGGAGATGTGCATGAAGGAATATAATTATTGTCCGAAACCAGGAAGGGGAGATAATTCGACTTTGACTTTTCGTTGATTCCCCATGTATGGGTTACCTCGTAAGCGCAACTCCTCTTAAACCACTGGAAGGAATTTAATGAAACTTTACACAAAGTAAGAACACTATATGGAATTGTGCATGAAGGAATATAGTAATTGTCAGAAACCAGGAAGGGGAGATAATTCGACTGAGTTTTCATTGATTCCCTATGTATGGGTTACCTCGTACTCACAACTCCTCTCAATCCACTTGAAGGATTTTGATGAAACTTTAGACAAAGGAAGAACACTGTATGTAGATATGTAAAATGTCAAATAGGCTGAAAAAAGGGGAATTTTATATTTGTCTGATTAAGACGGAGTGTTTTCATTTGAACCCTTGGGAAAAGTTTTTTCTTGAAGATTATATCATTGTGTCCATACTTGTATTGTGTCCACACTTGTACTGTGTCCACACCTGTCTTGTGTCCACACCAACTTAATTTTGCACTTACATATAGATTCAGGGTTCAGTGAGCGGGGGGTATCTTTGGCTGCCATTCGGCGACAGCTCTTGTATTTAAGGTAGTTAAGGGATTCAAAGTAAATCAATAGATATTTCGGTGTTTAAAAGGTCATAAAAAATTCCAAAATCTTAGTAGATTAATATGCTGTAACATGTAAGCCATTTAAAAGTCTTTTGTTCATGTACTTTCTGTTTGCTGATTCTCTGATGTTAAACTATAAGTACCGAATTCAACCTTATTAGTGCCCCCACACCAATAAGCGCCCCCTCACCATATTTCAAAGTCAAAATGCACAAGCACCCCTCAAAATTCCCTAACTGCCAAAATTTAGTTACATTTACTTGCCGATGTACGAGGTTTGAGCAAGTATATTATTGCCGTAATTTTAAGAAACAGAATGTTTACATACCTCCTATGACTCCTGAGTAACAATATCTATTAAATTATGACGAATTTGCATGATTGATTACTTTTACTTACTTTCTTGTTTCACCACGATTTTTACAACCAGAAGTTGAAGATGCATTATAGAACTTAATAACAAATACCGGTTTTTGCAGATTCAATTAAGCGCCCCGTTTATTAATTTTCAAAGTGCCCCGGGCGCTTATTGGGTCGAACACTGTAACTATGAAGTAGTAATTTTCATCACAGTTTTCTCAGTTTTTATAAGTTGGAATGATTTCATATTTGGTCTGAAGCTTAATTATGATGAAAAGTAATTGTTAAGCCATTTTTAGGTCTGCTGTAATACCACTTCCTGTTTGCCATTATGTTGAAGTTTTACTACAATCCACTTTGGATGAGAATTTTCCAATTATAGCCATATATTGAAATTTTATGGCAAGGATTTCTCAGCTTGTGTATTTAGTAATGATTTAATGTTTGGTCGGAAGCTTTGGAATGATGAATTTTACAGTGTCTTTGTAACTTGTCTACCTCCTGTTTGACGATAACTTTGATTTTTTCCCATTATAGCCATATATTGAAATTTTTTGTCTAGCATTTCTCAGCTTGTGTATGTAGTAATGATTTGATATATAGTCTGAAGGTTTGGTATGATGAGTTGTACCGTGTCTCCCCTTTTCAAATCTGTCACTTATCTACTTCTTGTTTAACATTGGACCCATTGGGAAAACACTTTCAAAGATCTTTCTTGAAACTGCTTGGACAATTGGAACCAAACTTTACAACAATAGTCTCTAGGTGGTCCCTTTAAAAAAAAGTGCTTTTCAGTTTCTCACTTTAACCAAGATGGCTGCAAGTACAAAACGTAGTTTAACATTTGACCCAATGGGAAAATTCTGAAACTACACAGCCAATTTTAACCAAACTTGGCAACAATGGTCCATGATTGGTCCCCTGCAATAAGAGGCGTTTTCATGTTTGCCATCGATCCAAGATGGCAGCCAGCGGGGAACATAGTTTAACATTGGACCATATGGGGACAAACCTTCAGAGATCTTCTCTTCGGAAACTACATCACAGATTGGAACCAAACTTTTGGGTTTTAGATTCACGCTTTTTCCAACATGGACGTCAGCAGGGAACATATTTTAACATTGGACCCTATGGGAAAACACATTCAAAGATCTTCTCTGAAGCTGCTTGGTCAATTGACACCAAAGTTGGCCACAAATTGATTGTACCCTCTAAAAGGATGTTTTTTTCAGGTTTTTACTTGAGTCAAGATGCCTGTGAATAAAGTTTAACATTGTACCCTATTGAAACACTTTTCAAAGGTCTTGACTCTTCTAAAACCACTGGGCAAATTAGAACCAAAGTTTAACATAGACAGGGCAAGGTACAGGTGAGCGATTACAGGCTTCCAGAAGCCTCTGATTTTCACTCAGCATCTGTGGTCCGGTCGTAAACTTTTAAATTTTAAGACAATCTGTACTATTGGATGATAAATAATAACAACACTACAGAATGTGATGTGATCATGGGACCAACGTTACTACCTTTCAGACTTTGCACATGCGAAATAGTCCTGTATTTGAAAGTTGTTACTGCATTCAAATTTAAACAAAACTGGCCAAGAAAAAATCTGCCAATACTCGATGGCGTGGATGTCAACCGTGCCCAATGTGTCTGTTAGTTTTGATTCTGTTTGTTTGTGTGTATGATGTGTAAAATAAATCGGATGAATCCTACCGGTCAAAGTTCAACTTTATCAATCAGATTTTGATGTATTGCTATTTTCAAGAATGTATTTTGGAGTCTGCGTAGTATTTAAACAAAACCAGGCAAGAAAGAATCTGCCAATTTCTTCTGATTACTAGATTGTGTGAATATGAAAAAGAAAGGAAATCTGATTACTAGATTGTGTGAATATGAAAAGAAAAGAAGTGGGGTAAATGACAACACCCCATCTGCAGGTTAAAACAACCCAACACAGCATCATGGGGTCACCGTACGGTCTTCAACACATTGAGGAACCTCACACCATATAGCAACTATGTCAACTATGCCCATTGTGTCTGTTAGTTTTGATTGTTTGTTTTTGTGTATCTTATAATACATTGGACATGTTGGATGAATCCTACATGTCAAAATTAAAATTCCTCAATCAGAATTTTATGTAATGTAATTGATGTATAGCAATTTTGTAGTATCATAGTATTTAAACAAAACCAGCCAAGAAAAATTCTGCCAATACTATATTGCGTGAATGTCAACTATGCCCAATATGTTCGTTAGTTTTGATTATGTTTGTATGTTTATATGTGTATCATGTGTAATACATCGGATGAATAATAAGTGTCTTCTTCAAGGTAAATATTATTAAACTTGGCTTGTCATGGCATGTCAGTCCATTGTTTTAATGTTGTTTCACAAGGGTTTGTTTACAAACATTGAGATGGGATATCCCCTTTTTCGACTGGTAAAGGATTTGTATCTCGTTTTTCATTTCACGTGTTGTGCTAGAGGCTTGTTATTTGCCGTGTTTTGTGAAAATTGTTAAAATTCCTCGGCATGGCTGTACTCCTGTGTCATCGTTAGTTCGGGTCATATTTAGAGCATATTCCGTGCGCAAAGACATGGTACGTGATGCACAACATTTGCATTATACCCCCGGATTATACCATACATTTACTGAAGTTTTAAAAGAAAATAGGAACCAGTGAATATTAAAAATCAATTATTTTTATCTTCGATCTAAGCGTATTCTAGATATTCACGAGGTCAAGGAGGATGTAAGCCGTAATACTCTCGTACCAGGCAGATCTGAACAGAAATTGCATTGCATGATAACATGCCATCTTTCAATTTCATTATTAAAAAGAAAATAAGAATGCAGACAATCTAATTTTTGAGAAAAGTGGGCCAAACTAGGAAAATGTTTGTATTTCGAACATCCATCAAACAAGAGGTCAATGATGTACAGCCTGAGTAGAAGTTAAGGTGGTTGATATTCTTTTATAGTGCTAGTTTACACTGAATTGCCAGTTTCAATTCAAGAAAGAAATTCCTCGATTTGAGATGAAAGTTTCCCAGGAAAAAGCATTAACTATCAGTTTTTCTAATGGATTTTGCAGAGTCAACACTGTTCAGCAGGATATTATTTGTCAGCACTTGCATTAATGTACCCCTGTTGTGGTTGTATCCTGATCCTTTTATTTTGTTATGGAATGCATGAAACGAGGCAAATATTTGTCCAAACTTGTGATAAAATTTGCAGTAACGTAGACTTTGAGGTCTCTTGCATTATAAGAAACATATATACAGATTCTTTCTACCATACTTCTATATATATAGCCATTGTAACTATACTAAAGCCATTGTATACTGTGTTGGCAAACAGATGAAATTGCCCCTCTATTTTGCAAACTTTCCCTACGGGATTTGCTACGGAGGAACATTTCTTCTCTGGCTGATTTCAGTTTGGGTGGTTTTATTGTCACTGTCAGGTAAATTGTACAAATGGGGTATATGACAGAAATAGGGTGACTTTTGACTTTAATAATTTTGAACATTTTTGTTGAGGCAATTATATTTTCATTTGGAGAGAAATTGACCTTACTTGTTTGATTTTGAAATCATTTTGGCATTTTGACAAGGAATGGGGCGACATATATTTATCACTTTACTTAGTGGTGCAATTTTTACCACAACGATTTTCCCATGGGGCAATTTGCATGTATTCTTATATAGTCAATATTATCTCCTTGGCGACAAATATTTATCACTTTACATAGTAGTGCAATTTTTACCACGATTTTCCCATGGGGCGATTGGCAAATATTATCTCAAAATCACATGCAAAACAATATAATACAGAGTTTCTTCATACCATCTCACAAAATATACTTCTACTCGTAGAGTGGATTGAAAATTGGAATCGCCTTGTCCATCGTCCTTCTGTCCATAAAACTTTCATCACAAATTTCTCCACACCTACAAGCCCAATCAATTTCAAATTTGGTGTGTGACTTCATATATATGGGCCATATGTCGTAAGCTATTTTTAGCTCACCTGGCTATGCCAGGGAGAGCTATTGCCATCACTTGAGGTCTGTCATCCGTCCGTCCGTCGTTAGCTCACTTTCAAAAATCTTCTCCTCAGATTATTGAAACCACTGGGTCAAATGGAACCAAACTTCAACTGAATCATCACTAGGGTATCTAGTTTCAAATTGTTATTTTGTATGTCTTAGGTCAAATAACATGGCTTCCGTTACTAAAAATAGAACGTAGGGGTAAATTACAGTTTTTGGCAAATAACTCGAAAACCGTTACAGATATCAAAAATCTGACATGGAGTAAAAATGATCAGCATGAGAAGATCTACCCATGCTAAAATTTTGAAGAAAATTTGATGACCTGTCTAAGAGTTATTGCCCCTTTTCCATAAAATTTTAAAAATTTTTATGTTTTTTATTTTTTATGAAAAAAACTATAACAGATAGAGGTTTAGTTTAAATTGCAAAAATGTTCAGCATGTTAAGATCTACCCACATGGAAATTTTTAAGAAGATCTGAGTACCTTTATATGAATTGTGGCCGTTTATTGGTAAAATTTTTTGTGATTTTATACTTTTTGTCCTATATTTCAATAACACTTTGAGATAGAAGTCAAATTGCTCAGTATGTAAAGGACTATATTTTATTGAACACCTTCAAGTTTTCCGACCTCTTCCAAGATGGCCACCAGCGGGGAACTTAGTTTACTATTTGACCTAATAGGAAAATTCATACAAAGAACATCTTCTTGAGAACCACCAAATGGATTTGAACCAAACTTGGCATGAATAATGCTGATGAGGTGCTGAGCAAGTTTTGTTACTAATTGGTGCCAATCTGTCATCCAACATGGCTGCCACCGGGATCTTAATTTTAACATTGGACCCTATCGGAAACTTCTTCTTGAGAACAAATGAATGGATTTGAACCACACTTGGCATGAGTGATGCTTATGAGGTGCTGACCAAGTGTTACTACTTTGGTGCCGATCCGTCATCCAACATGGCAGCTAGCAGGGAACTAAATTTTAACATTGGACCCAATGGTAAAATGCATACAAAGAACTTCTTTTTGAGAACCACTGAGTTGCTTTAACCCATACTTGGCATTGATAATGCTAATGAGATGCTGACATAGTATTTTTACTTAGGTGCTGATCTATCATTGTATATGACCCACAGCATTGGACCCTATGGGAAATGCGCACAAAGATCTTCTAGAGAACTTCTGAATTGAATCAAACATGACATGAATGATGCCTGTCAGGTGCTGACCAAGTGTCACCAGCTGCGAACTAAACTTAATAGAAGATCTTCCTCTAGAGAACTGCTGAATAGATTTAAACCAAACTTTGCATAAATGATGCTTATGAGAAGCTGACCAAATGTTTTTTCTTAAGTTCTGATCCATCATCCAATATATATGTTTATATTTAAACATTGCATATAAATGAAACTTGTGAGATTTTGACCAAGTTTGTTACTTTGGTGCTGATTCGTCTTCCGACATGGCCACCAGTTAGGCAAATCTTAGTTTAACATAGGACCCAATGGGAAATGCATAAAAAGCTCTTCTGCTCTGAAACTGCTTGAACAATTTCAGTAGACTTTTGATATCATAGTCCTTGGGTAACCCTCTTCAAAGTTTTATGTTAAATAGCTGCTAGCAGGGAATATACCGGTAGTTTAACATACACCCTTTAAGTTTGGAAACTGCATTCAAAAATCTTCTCTGAAACTGCTTGAACAATTTTAATTCAGTTTCAATCATCTTTGGTCAGTTAATGCGTCTAAGAGAGTGATGCTGCTTCAGATGATAATTGGGTCACTCTGACCTACATTTAAGGCATCACTGATTCAGGTTAAAGTGTGGGTTAAAGTTCATATCTGAGAAACTACATGTTGCACATTTATCATCTTTTGTCAGTGGATGGGTCTTTTTGTTTTGCGGCTCAATTTATTTCAGACTTCGTGTTTGACTTTATATTTATAAGTCATAAGCATTTTTTAATGCTCTTCTCAGTTTATTGTTAACGAAATAATAATAATAATAATAATAATAAACATTCTAATGGGGGAAAACCTGGCAAGAAAACGCATGAAACTCATTTTTTTTTAGTTGTAGATATACTAAAACAATTAGTAATTGTGCATATTTCCTTTTCTGAACTGATGTAGATAGACACTATCCATCAGTGGCTTTGGCACTTTGATTATCTCCCTTTTCTTAAACTACTTGAGCATATCAAAGCAGGCTTAAAACAAATGTTCACTGGTATGAGGGGATGTAAATTTTTGATTTTAGTGCTGATCAGAAATTCAAGCTAGCCCATGGGAAGTGCATACAATCATATTTTAATAGAGAGCCACTAAATGGATTTAAAGCAAACATAACATGAAAGTCCCCTCATATAATTAGAGGTGTTGACCAAAAGTGGCTTCTGTAATTTCAATCAGTTATCCAAGATTGCTGCCAGCAGAGAAGTTGGTTTAGAATGGTGTGGCACTATGAAGACTCAACATCGTGCTGTAATACTGATCTTTAATTGTCCAGTCCAAGCATTCAACTCATTGTACAAGTGCATATTTATACTATATGTATAAATATTGTTAAATATAAATCAAAATGATCCAGGGCGCTTCTTGAACATCGAGTGNATTAGACTCTATGGGGGAAAACATGATTAAGATCAACTCCTCTGCAACCACTAAAGCAAATTGAACAAAACTTTATATAATTGTGTATGGGAGATACCTCTCAAATATTGCTTATTTTATTAAGATTGCCACCAGTGCAAAGCATAGTTTACCGAGGGATTTAGCTATAGTTATTGGAGCATTCTGTCAGAACAATTACAGAACTGTACATTGGGTATCCAAAAAGATTTCAGTGCAATTTTATTCAACTTTCACTATTTTAACCTGAATGGCTATTGTGTCATGTGAATAATATATAGGCTGAAAATAATTTTGTTTTCTATTATTTATAGGTAAAACCAGATGCAATACATAAGTCTGCAATGTTAAAAGAGAACTTTAGTGCAAATGAAATGATTAACAGCAGGTTACTGGGACAGCATGGTGGAGAATTGTTATTGGAAAAAACTTATTCTGCCTTTAATCCAAAGGTGTTGGGGATGATTTGTGTTCGATCAAAGGTATGAATGCAGTACTTCCGGTTTGCCAGTAGTTAAAATGTATGTGTTTAATTTTCGTTAGTCCTGGATGTAGGAAAAAGTGTCATCTTTTTGTTAGCTCACCTGGCTAATGCCAAGGTGAGCTTTTGCAATCACTTTGCATCTATCGTCTGTCTGTCGTCTGTCCGTCTGTCATAAACCTTTCTCAACGATCTTCTCCTCTGAAACTACCAGGCCAAATGAAACCAAACTTGGACTGATTCATCACCAGGATATCCACTTTCAAAATTGGATTTTTTTTAGTCTGCCACCCAAACAACATGTCTGCCATTGCCAAAAATAAAACATAGGGGGTAAATTGCAGTATTTTGCTAAGCACTAAAAAAAACATTACAGATATAAAAAATCTGACAGATGTAAAATTGATCAGCATGGCAAGATCTTCCTACCCTGAAACTTTGAAGAAAATCCGTCAACCCATCGTAGGAGTCATTACCCTTTTTTGTAAAATTTTCTGTTTTTTGTTACTTTTCTTCTAATGTATTTAAACTGAAAGGAAATAGGGATGAAGTCTTAGTTTAAAAAATGTTCAGTATGAAAAGATATCCATATCCTGCAATTTTGAAGAAAATATGATGACCCATATAGGAGTTATTGCCATTATTTTCATGAATTTTTAAGTTTTTATACATTTTGAGTTAAATTTAAAATTCTGTATCATATAAATGTTAAGTTTGAATTGGAAACATGTTCAGCTTATCTACATATGTCTAGGAGGTTCATATCTCATCCAAGATTGCCACCAGCAGGGAACATAGTTTACCATTTGACCCTAGCTATGGGAACATTTTCAAAGATCTCTCCTGAAACTACATAGCCTATTGGAGCCACAATAGTCTTTGGATGGTCCCTGAAAAAAAAGGTGTCTTCAGGTCCATACTTTTCCCAAGATGGCTGCTAGCGGGAACATACATGTATATGTAGTTTAACATTGGACCTTTTGGGAAAACACTTTCAAAGATCTCCTTTGAAACTGCTGGGACAATTGGAACCAAACTTTACAACAATAGTCTTTAGGTGGTCCCCTTTAAAAAAAGTGTTTTTCAGTTTCTCACTTTAACCAAGATGGCTGCAAGTACGAAATTTAGTTTAACATTGGACCCTATGGGAAAATTCTGAAACTACGTCGCCAATTTTAACCAAACTTGGCAACAATAGTCCATGATTTGTCCCCTGCAATAAGAGGTATTCTCATGTTTGCCCTCGATCCAAGATGGCAGCCAGTGGGGAACATAGTTTAACATTTGCCCATATGGGGACCAACCTTCAAAGATCTTCTCTTCTGAAACTACATTGCAGATTGGAACCAAACTTTTGGGTTTTAGATTCACGCTTTTCTAACATGGACACCAGCAAGGAACATATTTTAACATTGGACCCTATGGGAAAACACATTCAAAGATCTTCTCTGAAGCTGCTTGGTCAATTGACACCAAAGTTGGCCACAATAGTCCTTTGATGGTACCCTCTAAAAGGATGTTTTTTCAGTTTTTTACTTGAGCCAAGATGCCTGTGAATATAGTTTAACATTGTACCCTATTGAAACACTTTTCAAAGGTCTTTTCTCCTAAAACCACTGGGCAAATTAGAACTAAATTTTAACATAGACAGCTGTCTATGTTAGGCAAGGTACAGACGAGTGAATACAGGCTTCCAGAAGCCTCTGGTTTTCACTCGACATCTGTCGTCCCTCCGGTTTTAAACTTTTAAATTTTAAGACAATCTATACTTTCGGATGATAAATAATAACAACAACACTACAGAATGTCATGTGATCATGGGACCAACGTTACTACCTTTCAGACTTTGCACATGCAAAATAGTCCTGTATTTGAAAGTTATTACTGCATTCAAATTTAAACAAAACCAGCCACGAAAGAATCTGCCAAAACTAGATTGTGTGAATGTCATCTGTGTCCAATGTGTCCATTAGTTTTGATTCTGTTTGTTTGTGTGTATGATGTGTAAAATAAATCGGATGAATCCTAAGGGTCAAAGTTCAAATTTCTCAATCAGAGTTTGATGTATTGCTATTTTCAAAAATGTTTATATTTGGAGTCTGCATAGTATTTAAACAAAACCAAGCAAGAAAGAATCTGCCAATTTCTTCTGATTACTATAGATTGTGTGAATATGAAAAAGAAAGGAAATGGGGTAAATGTCAAGGAGACAACATCCCATCTCCAGGTTAAAACAACCAATAAACTGTGGACACAGGATTTGTCTCGCCCGCCCCTGCATCACCTTAATTTGCACATTGATCTACTGTAGCAGCAATAAAAACAAAATATAATCTTAAACTGTGTTTACAATTTCCTTGGAAAAAATGATGTGATCGTTCATGCGTGACTAAGGTGCCAGGGTCACCATCTGGGCGTGGAATCAGTATGTACTCCCCAAGACGCAACTGCATATTAAATGTCAAGTGCCTAGGACTACTGGTATAGGCTGTACAAACTGCTTGCTAAAAACTTAATGTGATTGCTCAGGCGTGACTAAGGGGCCAGGACCACCATCCGGGCTTGGAATCAGTATGTACTGCCCAAGACTCAACTGCATGTCAAATATCATTCCCTAGGACTACTGGTATAGGCTGTACAAACTGCTTGCTAAAAACTTAATGTGATCATTCATGCGTGACTTAGGGGCCATGGCCACCATCCAGGTATGGAATCGGTATGTACTCCCCAAGACACAACTACATGTCAAATATCAAGTGCCTAGGACTACTGGTATAGGCTGTACAAACTGCTTGCTAAACAATTATTGTGATCGTTCATGCGTAACTAAGGGGCCAGGGCCACCATCCAGACGTGAAATCGGGATGTACCCCCAAGACGCAACTGCATGTCAAATATCAAGTGCCTAGGACTACTGGTATAGGCTGTACAAACTGCTTGCTAAAAACTTAATGTGATCGTTCATGCGTGACTAAGGGGCCAGGGCCGCCATCCGGGTGTGGAATCATTATGTACTTCCCAAGATGCAGCTGCATGTCAAATATCAAGTGCCTAGGACTACAGGTATTGGCTGTACAAACTGCTTGCTAAAATCTTAATGTGATCGTTCATGTGTGACTAAGGGGCCAGGGCCATAATCTATGTTGGGATTTGAGTTGTACCCATAAGGATACAACTGCACATCAAATACTATGGACCTACAACTAATATAAGCATGTTAATTCACAATAGTTTACAAATTGTTGACGCTGCCGCCGGAAATGCTATCCCTAAGCCTCCCCTCCGCGACTTTTTGTCGCGGGCGAGACAAAAACAGCATCATTGGGTCACCGTTTGGTCTTCAACATAGTGAGGAATCTCACATTATATAACAACTTTTTCAACTATGCCCAATGTGTCTGTTAGTTTTGATTATCCCCTCGCCCAACGGAGTCGGGGAGGGGATATAGCATGTCACCCGTCCGACCGTCCGAGTGTCTGTCCGAGTGTCCGTCCCTTCGTCCAACCTCAGGTTAAAATTTGCGTGAAAGTCCATTTCTGAGAAACTACATGTGGCACATCAATCATCTTTGGTCAGTGGATGGGTCCTGGAGAGTGATGCTGCTTCAGATGATAATTGGTTACTCTGACCTACATTTTACACTTCAGTGACTCAGGTTAAAGTCTGAAGGTTGATATCTGAGAAAATTTCATGTAGCATATCAAACATCTTTGGTCATTGGATGTTTCTTGGAGAGTGATGCTGTTCCAGATGATAATTGGGTCATTCTGACCTACATTCTACAATTCAATGACTCCGGTTAAAGTTTGTGTTAAGGTTCATATCTGAGAGATTACACGTGGTACATCAATCATCTTTGGTCAGTGGATGCGTTTTGAAGAGTGAAGCTGTTTCAGATGATAATTGGGTCTCTCTTGCCGTCATTTTACGCTTCAATGACTGAGGTTAAAGTAAGTGAGAATAGAACCGTCAATCCAAAACGAACAATGGCAACATCAGAAACCTTGTTGTTTCCCAATTTCATGCTTAAGTAAAATAAGCTACTGAGTTGATGATGCCCTCGGGGACAAGTTGTCCACCAACAGAGGCATCGACCCAGTGGTAGTAAACTAAGTGAGAACCGAACCGTCAATCCAAAACGATTAATCCAAGGACAATGGCAACATCAGAAACCTTGTTGTTTCTCAATTTCATGCTTAAGTAAAAAAAAGCTACTGAGTTGATGATACCCTCGGGGACAAGTTGTCCACCAACAGAGGCATCGACCCAGTGGTAGTAAAGTAAGTGAGAACCGAACCGTCAATCCAAAACGAACAATCCAAGGACAATGGCAACATCAGAAACCTTGTTGTTTCTCAATTTCATGCTTTAGTAAAATAAGCTACTGAGTTGATGATGCCCTCGGGGACAAAGTGTCCACCAACAGAGGCATCGACCCAGTGGTAGTAAAGTAAGTGAGAACCGAACCGTCAATCCAAAACTCAGATTAAAGATTGTGTTAAGGTACATATCTGAGAAACTGGATTTGGCACATCAATCATCTTTAGTCAGTGGAGTGCGTCTTGGAGAATGATGCTGCTTCAGATGATAATTGGGTCACTCTTACCTAAATTTTACTCTTCAAAGACTCGGGATAAAGTTTGCGTTAAGGTTCATTTATGAGAAACTACATGTGGCACATCAATCATCTTTAGTCAGTGGATGCGTCTTGGAGAGTGATGCTGCTCTAGATGATAATTGGGTCACTGATCTACATTTTTTTTAGCTTCAGTGACTCAGATTAAAGATTGTGGTAAGGTTCATATCTGAGAAACTACATGTAGCACATCAATCGTCTTTGGTTAGTGGATGTGTCTTAGAGAGTGATGCTGCTTCAGATGATTATTGGGTCACTCTGACCTACATTTTACGCTTCAATGACTCTGGTTATATTCTGTGTTAAGGTTGATATCGGAGAAACTACATGTAGCATATCAGTCATCTTTAGTGGATGTTTCTTGGAGAGTGATGCTGCTCCAGATGATAATTGGGTCAATGTTTGAGCAAATAAGATCCTCTGCTGGATTTCTTATTACACATCCAACAAGCATGATGGCTGAGAGGTTCTGTGCCATATATGATTTATGGGTGAATGTGTTCCTGGGAAACTTATGGGGCTTGCTTAACTGATATTATGAGTAGTTGCCGGGAGGTTCTGCTCCCTCCTGCGCAAGAATCTACTCCCTCATGCTGTGGAGCTACTCCCTTGCGGTAACGGTTATACACGGTGATGGATGTCATTGGTTTTCGTCTAAGGGTTAGAAAATGACATAAACTAATCTGCTACCAAACAGACATATGCCTCACTGATAGTATAACTGGTGTCGCTAGCAGGGCAGGACATGCTTACCCTTCCGGAGCACCTGATGTTACTCCCGGTTTTCATTGGAGTACACACTATCAGTTCCTTCGTTTTTAATGTTGTCTTTTTATTTCTGTACATTGTAGCTGTCTAACGTCCTTGTTTTGTCTTTGTTTTTCTCTGTTGCCGTTTTTGCCATGTATTTGGATTACGATTTTTGTGGTCTTCGCTTCCCTTGTTCCTTCAGTATTCTACTGCCGTTGTTTCTGACCTACATTTTACAATTGAATGACTCGGGTTAAAGTTTGTGTTAAGGTTCATATCTGAGAGACTACATGTGGTACATCAATCATCTTTGGTCAGTGGATGTGTCTTGGAGAGTGATGGTGTTTCAGATGATAATTAGGTCACTCTTACCGACATTTTACGCTTCAATAACTCATGTTAAAGATTGTGTTAAGGTTCATATCTGAGAAACTACATGTGGCACATCAATCATCTTTACTCAATGGATGCGTCTTGGAGAGTGATGCTGCTTCAGATGATAATTGGGTTTTTACGCTTCAAAGACTCAGGTTAAAGTTTGTGTTAAGGTTCATATCTGAGAAACTACATGTGGCACATCAATCATCTTTAGTCAGTGGATGTGTCTTGGAGAGTGATGCTGCCCTAGAGGATATTTGGGTCACTCTGATCTACATTGTATTTTTCAATGACTCAGATTAAAGATTGTGTTAAGGTTCATATCTGAGAAACTACATGT